>JBBPMH010000455.1:0-26032 GCA_038090235.1 Pulveroboletus ravenelii
GAGCTCTGACTACATCCAAAATGCTAGACAACAATAGTAAATAGTGCGCCACCATGTGACTGACTGTATGACTAAGTAAAATGGCCCGAAAAGGGCAGAGTGCGAATCACAATCAACACCCAGGCTATTGATGCATGCTATTGGGAGTGCAATTCTGAGATAAGCCACCAAGTGAAGCCCTTCACCAACATTTTCTCATTGAAGTTCAACAAACCCTTGACCTCTGGAAATCACAATTCCAGTGGTGCCAACCACTTCAGTGGCTCCAAGGAGTCCAAAGGGAAGTTCACCACCTCTGCTGCCCTGAAGCCTGATCTCTTCTCCAAACTGGGAAAAGATGGCAAGCTTACCACTGCTGAGCACAAGCATCACTTTGATCTGAAGCTATGCATATTCTGTGGCCTCAATGGGCACATGGCCAAGGACTCCCTGAAGTCCACCTCTGAGGCCTTTAAAGGCTGTGAAGCAATGGCTGCAACTCTGGAAGCCAAACCGAAGATCTTCTCAGAGGCAAAAAATAGTGTGTGACCTCCAAGACTCTGCACAGTCTGGAGGTTATGTTGACTCCACTCATGCATCAAAGGAGATCCAACTCAACATGTCTGCTCTTTCCAGCCCCTGTTCTCTTGTCCCCTTCATCTGTATTATTAGACAGGACATTTCTCCATTTTCCATGCTTGTAGATTCCAGATCCTCCAATTGTTTCATAGATACAACCTTTCAACCTACTCCATACTTCTGCTCCAACTCTGACTCTTCAATGGAACTTCCAACTCCATGATCACTCAAGCCATTGATCTCTCCATCTGCTTTGAAACTGGTGACATTACCCTAATGATGTTATATATCACTCTGCTGGATGGATCCTGCTCTCTTGTTCTGGGACACAACTAGCTTACCTGCTTCAATCCATTGATTGATTGGGTTTTGAGCAGTATATTTTTCCAATCATCTGAGCAGCCCATGCCTGTAATCCCAAGCTCACCTCCACAGCCTCTAGCTGACCCTGTCACCTCTGATCTGCCTAGTTTCTCTGAATGCAAGGCTCCACCCATCATGTTTATCAGTGCCCCTGCTTTTGCACTAACCTGTTAACTCCAGGGCTCTGTCCAATTCAGCCTGCAAGTCCATTCCAAGGAGAGCAATCTCCACTGTGCCTCTGCAGCCCCTCCTTTTTCTCCAGTCAATCTCTCCAGAATCCCTCTGAAGTACTATGACTTCACTGATGTATTCAGCAAGAGCAAGGCATCTATGCTTGCTCTACACTGCAAACATGATCTGAAGATTGATCTAGAGGAAGGTGCCTCACCTCCCTTGGGTACCCTCTACTCCCTTTCTCCCTCTGAGCTTGAGTCTCTCTGGACATTCCTAGATAAGAATTTCAAAAATAGGTTTATCCACCCATCCTTCTCTGCTCATGCCACTCCAGTCCTCTTTGTCCACAAGAAGGATAGTTCCCTCCATCTTTGCATCAACTTCAGAGGACTCAACAAGATCACAAAGAAAGACTGCTACCTGCTTTCCTGCATTTCTGACCTCCTCAATGCCCTAAGCCACACCAAGATCTACACCAAAATCAACCTCTGGCATATGTACCATCTGGTTTGCATCACTAAGGGCAATAAATGGAAGACCTCCTTCCAGACATGCTATAGCTCTTTTGAATGACTTGTTATGCCATTTGGTCTGACAAATGCCCCTGTGGTGTTCTAGCAGTTTGTCAACTTGATCTTTGCTGATTTCCTTGACATGTGCATCATAGTCTACCTGGACAACATTCTCATCTTCTCTGAAGACAAAGCCTCCTACAAGGAGCATGTCCAAGAAGTCCTCCAGAGACTTCATAAACATGTTTTTACATGAAACCTGAGACATGCAAATGGAATACTGACTCCACCAAGTACCTCAGCTACCAACTCTCTCCTTCCAGCCTGACAATGTCTGAGAACAAAGTCAAGGCTATCCAGGAGTGGCCAATATCACAGAAAGTCCAGGACATCTAATCCTTCCTTGGATTTGCTAACTTCTACTGATGATTTATCATAAATTACTCTGATATTATCATGCCCCTCACTTGCCTTACTTGTAAGGGTACTCCATGGCTCTTCAACAATGCATGCCTTGCTGCCTTCCAGTTCCTGAAGGATGCCTTCACCTCTACCCCCATCCTTGTCTATTGGACTCTGGACATTCCAATGATTATGAAAGCCAATGTCTCCAACTATGCCATCACCAGCATTCTCTCCATTCACTGCTTGGATGAGGAAGTCTGGCCTGTTTTTTTTCTACTCTTGGACCCTTTCTGCTCTGGAGTTGAATTATGACATCCATGACAAGAAACTTCTTGCCATCTTTGAGTTCTTCCAGACTTGGCATCATTATCTTGAAGGCTCTGGCACTCTGATTGACATTGTCACTGATCACAAGAACCTTAAGTATTTCACCACCATGAAGCTCCTGACCTGCCAGCAAGCCTGCTGGTTGTTACGTTTTTCCTTATCTTCACTTTGTTTCTCCTGTTTGTCATTGAACATTAGTCTCCTCATCCAATTTTCTCGTATCAGGCTCGTAGTTCCACACTTAGTCACCAAGTCTTTTATGCCATTCGCCCACTGACTCATATGCTTAGCGATCTATGTTTACTTTTCGTTGTCCTTGTTTCATCTCGTTTACTCTCATTGTACTATATAAACCTGCTCGTAGGTCTACCTACTCTTCAGCTTAGACCTACTTGGCAATATACTTGCTTCTCCTCTGTGTGTCCTCGCTCCACACTTGACCAAGCACTCTGCTCTTACCTTCATCTCCTTGCTAGTAAGTCGCTAGGCAGGACCCTCGACCTAGAACACTCGTCGACTAGTCATCGGATGAACCCTTGACCCTGCTATTTGCAGGCTACATCCCTCATTCTTGTCCTGTTGTAGCTGTTCACTGACAACACTCCTTGCTCTCAAATTCTTAGCTGAGTTCATGCTTTGACCCTTCAGGATCAAGCGTAACACTGGTCAGAGTTCCTCTCTCAGTTCAATATGGTAGTATGCTTCTGCCCTGGATGCCTTAGTGTAAAACCTGACTCCCTTACTAGATGCTGGGATGTCTATCCCAAAGAGGGGGATAATGACTACACTCATATCAATCTGCACAACTTCTGCCCTGTATTTACCAATGAATAGCTCACTGTGTTCCTCTGGGCTACCTATCTCACTGCCCCTGTTCTCCAGGCTAGCACCCTCTTCAATGTCAAGTCCCTTTACACCAACATCCTCTCCACTCTTCCCTCCAACCCTCTGGCCACCATTCACATATCTGCTATAGAACCCAAGCCCTGATGGTCTGTCAACTCTGACAGTTTCCTCCATCCAGATGATTGCATCTATATCCCTAATTCTGCAGACCTCCAACTCCAAGTCCTCTGATACAAGCACAACTATCCACTTTCCAGACACTTTGGCCAGAACTGGACCCTGGAACTGATCTGCTACAAATACACCTGGCCTGGTATCAGGACATTCATCAAGGAGTATGTCTTCTTCTATACTGCCTGTGCACATACAAAGGTTCCTTGGTACTGTCCCTATGGGCTGCTCAAGCAGCTTTCAATCCCAGAAAGGCTATGGAATTCCATCTCCATGGACTTTATTGAACAGCTCCTATCTTCCTCCAAATATACAGCCATCCTTGTTATTGTCAACTGCCTATCCAAGCAACATGTCTTCATTCCAATGCATGACACAATCATATTTTCAGAGCTGGCCAAGCTCTTTCTCCTCCATATCTTCTCCAAGCATAGAGTTCTCTCCCATGTCATCTCTGATCAAGGTTTGGAGTTTATCTCACACTTTTTCTGCTCTCTAGGTAAAGCCCTTGACATCCACCTCCATTTCACCTCTGGCTACCACCCTGAAGAAGATGGTCAGACCAAGTGAATGAACCAAACCCTGGAGCAGTACCTCCAGATTTACTGTAGTTACCAGTAAGACAACTGGTTTGAACTTCTGTCTCTCACAGAGTTTACATACAATAACTCTCCAAGTGCTACCACAGGTGTTTCTCCATTCTTCACTAACAAGGGCTATCACCCAAACATCACAGTGCACCCTGAGCATGACCTCACCTCCACTTGGGCCTGTGAGTACTCTATCAGCCTTGATGCCCTCCACTCTCTCCTTCATGAAGAGATGGCTTATGCCCAAGAGGGATACCAAGGCCCTGCAAATGCCAAGCAAATTCTAGTGCTGGACTTCAAAGTCAGTGACCAGGTCTTTATCAAAGCTAAATACTTCCACTTCACATGGCCCTCCAAGAAACTCTCCAAGAAGAATCTGGGACCATATTACATCATCACTAAGGCAGGTAGTCATTTCTTCACCCTCCATCTCCCAGAGTCCATAAAGTCCATACAGTCTTTCACATTTCCCAATTAGAACCCTCTGTTCTGAACACCATTCCAAACCACATACAGCCTCTGCCACCTCCAGTTGAAGTAGATGACAAACCAGAGTACAAGATCTCTAAGATCCTTGACTCCAAGGTGATAGATGAAGAAAGAACTGCAAGCTACTGTACTTGGTATATTGGTTCAGTTATGAGGAACTGACAAAGAAATCTTGTGGCTGCTAGTCACTGAGCTTAATCATGCATCTGAACTCATTTTGGAGTTCCATCTCCAGTATCTGGACAAACCTGGATCTCACACCACATGATTGTGCATCAAGTCCATTGCAGAGTTCTATTACTACATCTACATCAGACCTCCCTGTCACTGTTCAGTTCCACTCCAGCTCTGTTTTCTGTCTCCACCACCACCAAGTCCTTCACTTCCTCTCACATCAACTTCACATCATCTAAGTCAACCTCTAACTCTTCCTCTGACTCTTTTCCATACACCTTCTGCACTTTCAGTTCCACCAACCTCTCTAGCAGATAATTCTGCTGGTTGAGGCATTGAACCAGGCTCTACAGAAGCCCCCCAACCTCCAATCTTATTTGCACAACCTTCACAACTGCACTTCCCTCACTCCCCTCTGAACTCCTCAAGCCCCCTAGGGGCCTCTGTAACCTCCATTTGCACCTTCTTTCATGGCACCTTCACCTTGCTATCCTTCCTCTTTTGTTGCTTCTCAGTCCTCTCTTTTCCACCCCACTCACACTGGATCTGGGCCATCTGGCACTTCACACATGATGTTGACTTCCCTGGACTGGGCACACACTCAAGGCCATGCCTGGCATACTGTGAGCACATGTGCTCCTTTCCTTTTCCAGACCCTTGTATGAACTGAACTTCCTGGGCCTGCCAGAGATTAGTTGTGGTATCACTAGGCAATGACCACTTACCTGGTTGTGCACCTCCTCCTCCTTACACCTTCCCTCCTCCTCTTGGCATTTCATGTTCTCTACTCTTTGTTTTGCCACCTCCTCTGTGACCCTGTGCCATTTCTCCACTTCCACCTTCTTTTTCTTGCATTTCTCCTCTGCCTTCCTTTCCTGGGCTTTCCAGCATTGCTCTGAAAACTTCACTATCAAGGTGGTGTCATCATCATCATCATGCTTGGTGAGGTGTTCATTGGGCCAGGTTCAGATGTGAAGGTGGATGCTAGACATGGTGAGAGTTTGAAGAAATGAAGAAATGAACCACTGCTGAACTGTCATATCCCGTGCAACCCCTAACTCCGGATCCAACTCCGGCCCCATTTCCTCAAACTCTGGTGCATTCTCAATGAGCACACACTCTAGACCCTCCGGACCTTGTACTTAGTAATTCCACTTATGTTCCATTTCTCACTTACTTAGTACACCGCCTGTCTTTCTTCATAGCCCCTCCAACCCTGGAGCACAGCTCCATTGTAACTACTCTGCCTCTGGCTCCGAGTTACTGGTCCTCGTACCAGTGCTCCCCCTCTGTATATAAGACTCTGTATCATGTTGTAGATACCTCAGTTCAAATATCGACTAAGACACTCCCCATCTTCTCTGACCCTCCACTTGAGCCTTGATGGCTCTCCTCTGACCCCTCTGCTGACCTCTGTTGCTTGCAACAAGGTCCCCTTTGATCCTTCACCCAACCCTCTGTAAATTCAGGGCAACCGGACTTGTGACAAAGGCACACCACATATGGTGAAGCCGAAGCCCTGTTCGAACTCCAGAGTTCCGGAGTTGTCCTTGGAGTTCCATTCTTAACACAAACCTTATACAGACATTTTGAACTCTGTTCAAATTCCACATTGTGCCATCTATCTTCTATACCACACTCCACTCTGCATTGTCCTTACTAACAGCCTTCAGGGGTTCAGGCCTAAAGGGGGGATACTGTTATATTCTATGCAACTCTATCCTCTGGACTTAACTCTGGCCTTGTTTCTCTTGAACTCCAGTGTGTTCTCAACAAGCTTGCATTCTAGACCCTCCAGACTTGTATTTAGCTAATACTCCCTTACTGTACTTATATCTCCATTCCTTGCTTACATATACACTGTCTGTCTCTTTTATAGCCCCTCTGATCCTGTACTCCACTTAGGAGCACAGCTCTGGTCCCATTAGTTACCATAACACCACTAGAGCAAACTGGTGTTCCCCCTCCATATATAATATTCCATACTCTGTTGTAGATACCTCAGTTTGAATATTGACTTAGATCCTCCAGATCTTCTCTGACCCTTTGCTTGAGCCATGACAGCTCTCCTCTGACCATCCTCAACCTTCATTGCTTGCAACAAGGTTCCTCTGACCCTCGCCTGACCCCTTCATAAATTCAGGGCAACTGGACTTGTGACAAGGTGCACTATATAAGGTGAAGCTGAAACCCTGTCTGAACTCTGGAGTTACAGAGTTACCCCTGGAGAACCATTCTTGATAGGTGTGAGGCATAGTGTGAGTGGGTGAGCTTCCTCATCCCAAGGGGTTCTAGAATGGGTTAGTAGTGAGAATGGGTTAGCTACAACTAACCTCAGTGAGCAAGAGCAAAATTGAATGAATCTAGACAATGATCCAGTGATGGAATGAACAATCTGGTCAAGGACAAGGATCAAATACCAACAAGAAGGGCCAAGAATGAGGGCCAAATAGAGATAAAGGGTCAAGGACAAGGACCTGAAATGGTAATGACAATGATAAAAAGAAAAACCCAACCAAGGACAAGGGTCAGATACCAACTAATGGCCAAGGATGAGGGCTGGATATAAATGAGGGGTCAATAACAGTGATGAAATCAAGATTACTGAGGGTGACTCAGAAGAAACAGTCATGCTCCAGTCTGAACCCATCAATACTGAGTCTTTTACAGTGGTAAACAATCCTATACCCATTCCTACACTTCTCCCATTCTTATCCTCATCTCAGTGAAATATCTCTCTGCCACAATGGGCCCACCACACCTGCTCTGCCTCACTTTCCCTATTTACATGACTCCTTAGTATATTCACCTCCCTCTCTCTACCTCTTATCACCTCCCTTCTTGCCATCTTTTGTGTGCTTGCTCCACCTGTTCAATGTTTGCTCAAATCAGATGTGATGATACCTGTCAATGGAGTGTTAGATAATGCAGGCAGCTGCAGTATCCCACTTACCATGGTCATCCTTAGCAGGTGATTCTGAGATGGACAAATAAACAACAAGGCCAAAGCTAAAAATATAGTGGGAGCTGTATCCAATGGTCAAGATCACAGCAAGAGCAAGGGCAAAGGCATTGCAAAACACCACAGTCCTGAAACTGAAACTGAAACTGGTATAGATCCAAGGCACCTTGGTAAGAAGCACACATTGATGGCTGAGAATGTGCTATCATGTCTGCAATGCCATGAGCCATTGCCCTCATGAAACTCATCTGCGATATTACTATGTATCCTCATGGCAGCTTAGGATGGATGCAACTACATACCCAGAGAAATGTGAGTGAGAGTGATGTGGAACATGGGATCAGATATACATCCCCACCACAGGCCCAGGCAGACCCTGTGAATGGACATGTGCAGCCATCAGCCATTTCCCTGACCCCATCCCTGTTCCCATCCTTACTCACATTGTGCCTCCATCCTTCAATGTTATCTCCATGGGGACAAATCTGCCTAGAGAGATCCTGATGGTCATTATCACCCTCATCATGCAGATGGTCATTGTCCCACTTATTGTGCTCCTCTGATGGTCCTTGTCTGTTGGCTAGAATGGGGTGGGAAATTCTATGAAGAGTATATCTTTCCTTGTCCTGGTTATGAACCACTCTGAGGTGACTGTTGTGATTTATAGCCCAGTGTTTATCATATTGAGCATGTTGTTGATGGCCAGTTCACCTGTGCTGACACTTGCTCAGGTATATTTATAACCCTCCCCATTGTCATCCACTGCTCACCCCTGTGTACACAGATCTCCCAATGCACCAGAGTCACTGCTAGTGAAAACACAAACACTCCCCATTCAAGCAACTCCTCATCCAGACTTTCTTCTGGGTTTGTCTAGTCCTTATCCTGCCTGTCACCATAGTGAGCATCCTGGTTGGCCTCTTATTGATCAATACTTGATCTTATACATATAACTTATATATATTTCACACACATTTTATACACATAGGGGGATGCAGGTAAAGATGGACAGCACATTATTGAGCATGTCATGCATTGCATCAGTCTGGTGTACATATGTTGCACAGTACTATTAATCTTATGGAGTGGGCCATAAGGTGCTCAGAATTGGCAAATGTTGAGAGACTTGTAACAAAGGCTAACATAGCCAAGCTTTATTATTAAAGTGTTACAACAGACTGAATTGTCAACTAACCTAACACAGCCAAGCTGTACCATGAGCAAAAGGATATCTACCAATAACATGACAAATAACATACCTTAGTCATTGAAGCATTACAATGGACTAAGGAGGGAAAAGATATGAAGGAGAAATTTTTAACTAGATACAGATGACCAATCATTACCAAGGTAACACTGGATTTGGTGTCATTGCTGCCTAAATGAGAACTCCAATAACTTGAAAAAACTAATGGCCAATATCCTTATGGCCAACTCAGCATGGTATGCATATGGATTAAATAGGCTTGGTCAATATGTCCTATCTCCAACACATAACCCACAGCATATTTGTGCAGGGAATGCAAGTGAAAGCCTGATGTGAATGACTGCCTGGATGTGCAGAACAACTCACATCTGTGCTTGTGGACATTCAGAGCAGAGAAATTCAACTCTATCTCAACTCTTGCATGATCATAAGAATTCAGTTCCCATAGGAAGATTCATCAAATTGGGACCAACTGTTTTCACTGCACACTCACTAAGTACTTGTGACATCATATTTTAATGACAGACAGTATGAATGGGTATGAGATCAGTGACAATGTGAGATGTCAAGTTTTGTACAAAGGCAAGTGTTGCATTATACCAGGAATGACAAACATGTCCAACTATGCAGAAAAAAATGTTTCAACTATGTCATTGGACTACCCTTCAGACTCTGGATAGTCATCAGACTGCCTGTCCCCATAGTTTGAGAGGAGCAACAAGGGCAACAAAGTTCTCCTCTGAAAATACTAGCAATAATATGCAAGGTCCAGATATCCCAGAGGCCCACCACCAGACTAGCTTGTCCACTATACTGGTTATGCCTGGGAATCTGCATTTTGTGCCTCAACACACCCACTGTGTATACCAGGTACAGTCTTTAGAGCACTCAGGATGAATTTGACTTGATCCCATGTAGTCTGAAGTTTGTCATACTGATAATAAAGATTCATCACTTCTTCATAAGGACCTGCAAGCACTGAGTTCAGTTCACTAAATAAAAGGGGTTGGCATGATAGCATGAGTGCCATGTCATCCTGTGAAGTGCCATCAGTCCTGAAATCTCAAAAATAACAGGAACCAAAAATTACCTTGGCTGTCATTGTATTCTCATAGATTGCCACTGAGAGTTTATTATCAAATGTCAAATTATGCCAATGGCTAGTAGGTGAGCATTTTCCTGGCTCTGGGGATGTGAAAGAGGAATAGGAAGGGGCTATTAAAAAGATGTTCCAGTGTAAGCAGGGTTCCTTGTCACTGTCCCCATCATCACTGAGTGCAATTGGAGACTGCACACAGTTTTTCACCTGCTTTGCAAGGTTTTACTACTGGGTTAATATCTCATACTTGTGACTCCATGTGATGGAAATGTCATGTGATTTGAATGTCCTGAACATCCATCCAGTTGACCTTTTGGACGCAAGGTAACATGATCTCACATACCATTATTCATGTGAGCCATTACTTAATTGGAGTTCAGAAGGTGGTCACTTTTGCAACTTGAGATCCCCTATTGTTCTTTATTTCTTGGAATACACCCATACCCCCTCTCCTTAAGTCTACTATCATGTCTATGCCTTCTCATATCCCACCCCTCTGCAATGCAGTCACATCAATGACATCCTATCTCCTGAAAACTGCATCTGTTCCCATGTCAGCCAGAATCTACAATGTGCCACCATTCAGCAGGATCTCAACAATGAGTTAGAGGGGGCTACTGTCAATGGGGCCAAGTTACAACCTGGACTTAAAAGCAACCCAGAATTATTATATCCTGCACCCCTATGGAGACCTCCCATCCCACCAGACCACAAGTCCATAGCAATGACAATCCAGTGCCAGTGATACCAAACATACTGTTGTTATGCTTGATCTCAAAAGGTCAAGCGTGAACTCGGCTAAGGGCTGAGACCAAGGGATGCTGTCAGCTAATGGCTACAGCAAGACGAGGACAAGGGAAATATCCTGCATGCAGCAGGGTCAAGGGTTCACTCAATGACTAGTTGGTGAAGACTTTAGATCAAAGATTTTGCTTAGCAACTAGCTAGCAGAATGACGAAGGTATGAGCTGAGCACTCACTCAAGTGTAGAGTGGAGACACATGGTAGGGATGAACAAGGTGAATTTCCAAGTAGGTCTAAAGTAAAGAACAGGATATCTACAAGGCCGGTTTATATAGTACAGGGGAAGCAAGCAAGTGATAGCTAAAGGAAACAAGGACATACAGAGGTTGGTGAGCATGAGTAAGTGGATGAATAGCAGAAAAGACTTGGTGAGTCAGCATGGAACTACGAGCCTGATACAAGAGAATCGGGCAAGGAGAGTAAGTCCAAATGACAAAGCAGGGCGCTAGGTAACAAGAAGAAATAAAACATAACAACTGTGATGAACATAGTCAGATCATGGGTGGTGTTCATGGCATTGCCTGTTACATGATGTCTAACCCAACTTGATGAGCATCGGGCAAGGGTCACTTATCACAAGTATATGCATCATCAATGAGTGATAGCAAAATGCTCCAAGTGCCTTGCAGTGGCTGAATTTGTGTTCTCTGTTAACCAAAACAGTTAACTAGGTCTGCACTGCATGATTGGAAACCTAGGTATTGAGCTGTCAGTCACCTATCTGGAATGTAACACATTCCTCAGATTTGGTAGACTCAGTGTCCAGAGCTTTGGCTTTGTTAGTCAAAACAAAGTAGAATAACAATATACTGTGCTCATCAACCTGCCCCTTACACATGTCACAGCCATTCTTGCCAAGCACCCAGAAGGTGCAAGTGATAACATTGATCGCTGTGATGCACCCTTTGCTTTTGAGGTCATAATCTTCTTCACCAGTGGCTTCTTGACAGTCGTAGAGTTCTGCTTATTTGCTTTATCAGGATTCAGCACTGGTGCAGGCTCAAGTTCTATAATCTCTTCTGATTTGCTCACCTCAGTTCTCTTCCCTTCCCTATTCCTTTGACCAACACCTTTGTAGGCACTTTTATTGTAACAGTTGTCCCTTTCTTTTTAGGATGTGGCACTTCATTTGATTGTACTTCAAAATCTGACCCAGCTGTATCATCAAGTCAATTGAGGTGCCATTATCCAAGTATTCTGCCCAAGCTTTGCCTTTGCCCTGACAAATGGGTGATGTAATTAGTATTGGATGAGATGTTTAAGGAAAATGCAGTTTGACCTTGGATTTTGCAGTCCCCCCTTGCTTGGTTTGCTGGCCATGTTACTCCCTGTCCTTGTGAACCTACAGAGCTAAGAGCTCTGGCTTCTAGGCCTTGGATAAATTTTCAGATATAAAGAGCTCTGGATCATCAATGCTAAGCTTCAACTGATCAATCATGATTTTGGCAGACCATGATGAAAGACAAGGACATCACATGATGTCCCTAATCTGCCAATGGAATACACAGACTAAGTGTGGCTGTCTGACTTTCCATATGTTACAACAAATATAAATTTCTGACTATGAACTATGTCAACACATATACATGGAGACTAAACAAAGGAGATCAGAAATGTCCACAGTTTGGTACATCACTCAAGCTTGTACAGTGAATGTTTAGAATCCAATCAATGTCTGCAGCCAGCACTAGTACCAGTATCCCAAACCTGGTAAGTCATTGACTGAAAGACATTTCAATTCCTAGATGGAGGTCTTAGTAGAAATGCCCATATCTTTTTACTGTTGGTAGAATGATAGTGGTGTCATGTGGTCACTTTTGGGGTGTCTCCTGCACCGAATCCTCATAATTCAGCTGTGAGAGAAAGCTTGGACTTAATGACCTCAGTTCATAGATTATGAAAGAGGGATTGGATATATTTGTAATCCAGCTTCTGCATAAATGAGAGGCTGTATATATAGGAGAGAAATAGCAAATGGCAAAAACAAACCATTGCAGAGTTTAGTGATTGGAATGTCCTGTTTCCTTTGCAAAATGTTGCTGTTCAATGTAGCATTGTGGTCAATAATCCATGGGAGTGACCCATGCAAGAGGTATATGAGGAGGTAAGCAAGTGATTCCAAGTTATCCTGGTGACTGAGTTGGTTACTCAAGTGGTTTGTGAATCTCTGTAGAACTGAGTAAGGCTGAAATTGAATAGATAGAGTCCATTGACCACTTGTCCAGGGGAAAGAGGTGAAATGAGGATATTTCAGAGACTGATGTTTGAATATACATAGCTATGGGAATGGATGTGTTTGAGAAATGTGATCTGGGTTACTTTTCAGAATATAACACAATCAAACAATACTCATTTGACACTCACCAGCTGCTCTGCCAGGATGGCAACCATATTTGCTGGAAACCTTTGTCCACTTGACTTCAAAATGTTGTTCAGTGTTGGACCCAGATCCTCAAAAATAATCACATCATGTTCATACTCCATTCCAGACCAGATGATGTCAGGGATGCCTTCAAGACCATGAAGTTCTTTGAGAACAGTGCATTCATGTTCCAAGGGGCCGGAACCATTCAAATCAGCATGGGTTTTCACAAGAACTGTGTGATCATTGTTAATAAGGTCAACTGCTTGAAAAAATGTACCTGTCAAGTGACTCAAAACACCACCAGAGAAAATTGAATGTAAGCTTTACCTTGAGTGCAGATACCTTCAACCTGAACCTTCCATTGATATGTACAAGCTGCATGGGTAATGGTTGAACATTTAAGTTGAATGAAGATGCCTTGAGATCCAGCTATTCCTGTCAGCTATTGTTAACCTCTGTCTGAAAGCAATCATATTCATAGAATCATTTCACTGAATGAAACTAGCTGTGTCTGGTTGTGAGCATATGAGAAAAATCATGCTACTACTATAAAGTAACATAGATGTAGCACAACAATCAGAAATTGATAAAAATAATGTTCTCCTTGATCTGGTCTCCCTCCTCGTAACCCACACAGTGAATGATATCTATGGTCTATAGACTCATCCTCACAAGTTGAAAGTTGAGCTCTATCTATGAAATTTTCTGGTTCATCAGGATCATTGTCTAGCAGATCATGTTGGTTGAGTTTCATTCCCTTTGTGAAGGTGAGTTGATGCTTCTTGAAGTCATACTTTAGCATCTGGAGTGCCTCTATGAGTGTAGTGCCAATTCTATTTCACTTCTTAGTGTCAGTCTCTGCACTAGAAGAAAAAATATGCTTGCATGGGACAGATGAAGCCTGTATCAGAAGGTAATCCATGGCAATGGCAAAAATAGTAGGATAAGTCCTCCATTTGCTTTATAACATTTCATAAATAGAGGTATACAGCATATGGCTAACAAATTGACTTACTTCCTAGTACTTCAAAGGGTCTGAGTCCTCCTCCCAAAGATCTCCCTTAACATATGTGGAGTATGCTTCATTGGTTATCACCATCTCAGACTGGGGGGTTGGGACTCTGATCCCCATATCTCTGATGCCAAAATGTGTGGTAAGGGAGTTGATAGTATATATGGAAGCTTTAGCCTTTTGTCAGACTTGCACTGGAAGTTTCTGTCAGTACTCTTGCATCTATATAGTTCATTAGTACAAATGATGTACCATTGAGCTACTGTTGCCCAACAACTCACTAATTCCAGAACCATTTTCTCAGCTGACATGATATATTCATTATTCTTATCATATCCTGTGCAACCCCTAACTCTGGATCCAACTCCAGCCCCGTTTCCTCAAACTCTGGTGCGTTCTCGATGAGCGCGCACCCTAGACCCTCCAGACCTTGTACTTAGTAATTCCTCCTTACATTCCATTTCTCGCTTACCTTGTACACTGCCCGTTTCCTCCATAGCCCCTCTGATCCTGTGCTCCACTTAGGAGCACAGCTCCATTGTAACTACTCTGCCTCTGGCTCCAAGTTACCAGTCCTTGTACCAGTGCTCCCCCTCCGTATATAAGACTCCATATCATGTTATAGATACCTCAGTTCAAATATTGACTAAGACACTCCCCGTCTTCTCTGACCCTCTGCTTGAGCCTTGATGGCTCTCCTCTGACCCCTCTGCTGACCTCTGTTGCTTGCAACAAGGTCCCCTTTGATCCTTTGCCCGACCCTCCATAAATTCAGGGCAACCAGACTTGTGACAGAGGTGCACCACATACAGTGAAGCTGAAGCCCTGTTCAAACTCCGGAGTTCTGGAGTTGTCCTTGGAGTACGTTCTTAACAATTCTAGTAGTTCTTGATCCACAACATATGTATAGCAGGATCCACAACTGTGAAATTCATTTGGTCTGAGGTTGTTGCAACTAGAAAACAGAGAAAGACTTACACATGGCAATGACATAAGCACATATATTGTCCATACACTTGTAATATTGAGCTGCACACTCAAGACCAACATCTATCCAGGGTTTCACATGAGATATTGTTGTTCCTAATGTCTCCTATGCAGACATGAATAGCTCAAAACAAGATACACTGCTGCCTAGCTGAGGCAGAGCCTCACCAGATATGTGCTGCTGAACCTTATAAGGAATATATTCAGTTTGTTAGCCTGTTCCATGTAACTTGCACTTATTCATATAGAATCTTACCTGGAGGATATCCTCAAAATCCTCAAGAATCAGCCACTATGAGGGTAGTAATGCATATGCTTTCAGTTCTTTCTGATTGGGTAGTGCAAGAAAGTAATCAATGGCCTGTAAAGTAGTTGGCAAAATCAGTGAGATATACAATTCGCATTGTAGAGATTACATACCAAATGTAGAGCATAAAGATGGTTGATCATTGCATATGTAGAATCTGTTATGCTCGATCCCGAAGGGTTGAAGCATGAACTCAGCTAAAGGTTTGAGAGCGAGGAGTGTCATCAGCAAATGGCTACAACAGGACGAGGACAAGGGACGTAGCCTGCAGATAGCAGGGTCAAGGGTTTGTTCAACAACTAGTTAACGAAGGGGTCAAGGTCAAAGGTCTTGCCTAGCAACTTGCTAGCAAGGAGACAAGGAAAGAGCAGAGCACTCGGTCAAGTGTGGAGCGAGGACACAGAGGAGAAGCAAGTATATTGCCAAGTAGGTCTAAGCTAGGGAACAGGTAGACCTACAAGCAGGTTTATATAGTAAGTTGAAAGACAACGAGGTAAAACAAGAGTAATTGAGGAAAAACATAGATTGGTAAGCCTATGAGTAAGTCGACGAATGGCAAAAGAAATGTGATGACTAATGGTGGAGCTACAAGCCCGATACGAGAGAATCGGATGAGGAGACAATGTTCAATGACAAACAGGCGAAATGAAGTAAAGATAAGGAAAAATGTAACAGAATCCCAGTGTGACTTTACATTGTGCAAGAGTTCCAGTTCCAGAACTTGTTCTGCATCACCCAGTGCAGACCCCTTAAACTGGTTCTTGAGGTTACCCATCTTGACAGTGTCCATAAACTTGTCTTGATGAAGGCCAGATGCTTGAATGACCCAGATGATGTCATGACCCATTGTGATGGGATCTGACCTGACAGCATCTGCATACACTTCACACTTTTTTTCAATAGGGAATGGGTCAAGCCAGGCATCAGCAATGGAAGTGAGCTCAGAATCTGTAAAGCTTTTGATGACATAGGTCACACAGATATGCATGACATGGGGGAAACACATAACAAACCAGTCAAGTGCATTGAATTTGAGGTCACATGCATGAAGTAAGGTCTCAAGTTCTTGCATGCAGGTCTTGTTGTTACTTGCATTGTCTATTGTGAAGTGTCCCACCTAGAGGATATAAGAGTTAACTCTCTCACATCAAATGCATACTGAATTGACATTTACCTTTGCCATAATCTTAGCACAATCCAGCAGGTAAAGTATTATCTTGGCAAGTGACTTGCCCGTGTGGAATCTAATGGAATGCCAGTAATGCTGATCTGAGTTTCAATGCTCCCATCATGGGTTCCTCTGCAATCCAATGTGCAGTCATCACAAGGAAGGAGCATTGGTTGTCATTGGACCAGATATCAGCTGTGTGTGAAATCTATCTGGGAGAGCTCTGCAATCGATGGTTAGCATATTGTAACATTTGTGTACATAAAACTTATGGCCAGCTCAGACTTTAACACAGTGAAATGTCCTTGCCAAGCAGTGATAATGTCTTCACTGATTTTTGCATAGCAAGGGATTTGAGAATCCTTGAGATCATGATGGAGTAGGAGGAGAAGTTCTTGAAATTCTTGGCATTCAATGATATTCAAGGACTGGATACTATCTCATAAACAGTACTAGAGTAAGAAGAAAATGCATTTGATGAACCTGGTCATCTGCAATGATGAAAGCAGCCAGTTAATCATGTAGTTCTTTCACAGAGAAAGAAGGGACTGATACATGGTTGCCAGACTTCATGTTGTTTGTGGGCGGAGCTTCTGGATCATGGGGAGGAAGAGACACAAGTGTTTTGCCATTCACCAATGCTTTCTGGATCTGTGTAAGTGTATACCCATAAGTTATAATGCTCTTGATGCTTTGCAACCATATTTGCCATTCATTCATTTCCATGAGAGTGATGTACTCTAACAGGTGATTACAATTAATATGGCCATGCAGTGCAGTTGTGCCAGTGTTCTGAGAATATTAGAATATATGATCATGCTTCAAATTCACTTGAGCCCATATGACAGGGTCAGCATTATGGGTGTCCCTATGAATAATTTGTGGAAATGAATAAATAGTGAGTGATGAGACCTGCTTACTTGCAATACTTGCACACAGTGCTTTCCAAAGTCCTGTCAAAAAAAATGACAAATATCTGCTATGATCAGGACTTTCTCCTGCTCCTATATGTTGTAGAGGGGATCTGTGGCTGAATTTAGTTGCACTATATTGTCATCATTATTGTCAACCTTGGGATGGCAAGATGGACAGTGGAGAAGCTTGTTACTTGACTCTTCATCAGAGTCAGATGGTTCATCAATTACTATTTCTTCCTCTGAGACAGGAGCCATGCACTTTGGATGAGCTTGTGTGGAAGGGAGGGGGATAGCAGTGGTCAAATTGGTAGATAACAGTCTTGAGCTGCATGAGTGAGAGTGAGCTCTAGCTGTCCAAACCTCAGATATTGGACAGGAATGCTGCTGAGATTGGTACCAAAAGCCTCTGCTCAGGGGCTCAGCAAGGGAATGATCTAGCATATCATAATCAGGTCCAGAAGCAGGAGGGGTGTTAACACTGTGAGATGGATGACACATAGCCAGCTGGAGCCAAGTCAGGGAAAAGACAGAGGAAAAGCCAAGGGTTGGCTCAACATCATGCTGGCTTTTTGTAGGGCTTTTTATATTGAGTAAATGAACATTCTGAGACCATGCACCCTGTCTAGCCACAGATCTGGAAGTCTGGTTTAACCATTGCTTATATTAAGTAATTGACTAACTAGCACTTCTCCTTACTAATCACTGAGTGCTGATCACTCAACATGTTAGGATTATCCACTTTGCATAAAAAAATTGGTAGAGTACATAATGACAATTTGATGACAACAGAAAGAATATGGACATTACTAAGTCCCTGTCTGGTTCTAGCCTAATCCTAAAATGTCAACAATTTGAAGCATGTTCATAAGTAGAAAAGTAGCTTACCTATTTGTGAGACTTACACTTACTTCTTGGCTGGACCTTGGGATAATGTCATAGATTGATATGAGGGCATGATAGGCTGCTTGGCAGAATGTGCAGGCTCAGACAGGGACTTGTTGCTCTTCCATTTCATGCTATCTCTCACTTTTGAATGCCACCACATGTGATAATGAGAGTATGCAGTATGGAACAGTGAATCTTGCATGTCCAAAAGAAACAACAACCAGTTGGTAGAAAAAGTTGTGGTTGAACATGCAGTCCAAACATGAGTAATCTTCTCAGGGTTGACATTGAGCCCTTCTATGGTGTCAGCAATCTAAGAAAGTAAGTGGTGTGTTGCTTGGTCAAGCATTGTGTTGACATTGGACATCTGTATGGATGTCTATGATTAGTAAAAGTTACCATAAGATGTAATAAACATACCTCTTATGCACATAGCAGACCATGCCCAGAAAAATCAAATTCACCATTGTTGCCTTGGAGAAAATAATGAAATGTGATGGACTTGATCTCAATCCAGCATATCTGTTCAACAACTATTGGTGCTAGTGTGGGGGACACTGGGGACATGGGAGGTATAAAAGCTGCATAGGTGAGTTCTGGACAGGAACAAATGGCATGGTCAAGGGGAAGAGAATTGCGTATCTTCTCTCAAATTGATATCATGAATGTGAAGTCCAGTTCAGGGATCATGTTTGCTACAGAAGAAATCTGATGCTTCATCAATGATATACCTGAGCTAAACCCAACCTCCCTGACCCATATAGGAGTCACACATCTTCCTGAATGGCTGCATGAACATAGGTCAAGATGAAAGTCAGGAATGACAATAGTGGGGATGGCCTTGTGTTGAATGGCAAAATTAGTGCTTATATGTACAGTAACATTGTCATCATTGTCTAATGAAAGCCATATGAACATCTTGTTTATATGCTGGGTGAAGTTATTGAGCAGGAACTTGTGAACCTCATATAGAGCCATGGTAACAAGTTGAGGAGATCAGGAAGGTATATGAGTCTAATGGTGTGTGATCAAAAGATGGTATTCAGACAACATTGAATTATACTCACTTTGCAATTGTCCAATGGTGTCTATCCTTAGCTGAAAGTGTTGATATGAAATTGAAATTTTCAGGTGTAATGTTATTAAAGACCTATTATAAAGATAAGACCAAATGTGAAGAAGTAGTATGATACTAACCAGTTTACTGAGGAATGTGGTTTAAAGAGCCTTCACGATGGACAGGCAATGATCAATGTTGCCAGACTGAGCTATTGAAGTAAGGAAATGAGTCTCTGGATCCATGATAGTGTTAGAACTAATATTATGTGTTGGTCTTATGGCAGGCTGAAGTAGGTGTTTGCCAGGTGGTGTGGCCCCATTGATTGGGGCAGCAAAATCAAGATGCTTATCAATGACCTCACCTTTTCCTTGCTCAGGGAATGATTGTGTAGATGGAGAACTGAAGTCACTTTGCAATGAACTGCTTGATGTTGTGTACTCTTCAGCATGACTTGTAGAAGGTGTGGAGATGGCACTACAATTCAAGATGGACAAAGTACTAAGAGTTCTGCCTAGTCCATGTATGAAGAACATGGCTCAAGGAGGAACAGAAGGGGGACAAGATGATGCTCAGATCCAAACAATATGAATGAGATATGAGCTATGCATCCCCTGCCACTGTTTTGTGTTGAAATAGCAAAACTGATTTGATGTATAGGTAGGGCAAATGTATCATTAAATTCTTACTACATGTGCTCAATGGGGAGGATGCAGAAAAGATTCAGGCAATATTGTGTGTTGGACTCACAAAGCTCATGTTGGCAGGAATAATTTTGGATGAGCAAGTATGTATTCCCATTTACCTGGTATATCTTATATCTGAATAGTATTTACTGACCATGTATTATGCCATAAACATGTCAGGTCTTAAAAAGTCTTGTGATTGCCTACCTATCACTAGACACAGCTGAAAATCAAGAGTTGAGATAATGCCTGGCATATTTTTTCCCCATATATTGTTACTCATTGAGCATGAATCAGGATTTGATGCACCAGGTACAGTGTTGATTATTTTTAACTCTCACTCATGTTTCTTACCTTGGATCACATAATGGCAGGTCTCAGTACCAATGTTTGAATAGCAACAGCTTGCTATGGTAACACATGACTTGGACAGAGATCAAGAGATGGTATCACCTGCACAGATTATCAGCATATTTGTCAATTGGATAGATCTGTGAAAAGTCATGTGAGTGGTTTGTTTCATGTGTGCACTTGGGCATGGGATAAATGACATGTGTAGTGAGGTGTATGGATGGATGATTAATGATGGTATGCATCTTGGCCTGGCAGAAGACATTCTCAAGACATTGTTCAAAGATGACATAGATAGTGCACCTTGCTTTTTGCTGCTGTTTTTGTGTGATCACAGTATTAATCACTGTAATGCAGGGAAAGACAAGAGAGTGCTATGTCTGGTTTTGGGATATTTGCACCTCCTTGAGACACTGGATGATGACAAGATCTGAATGTTGAAACTGTTGGTGCAAAACATCTTCATGGTGTGTTTAGCTTCACTCATACCTCCTTCCACATGTGATCCCTATGTCACAACCATGACAACTCTGCTCTGTTCACACTCAATTCCACTTCCTCCACTTCATACTAAGACACTTTTCCTTCTCTGACATTCTGTACTATAGCTCTGACTCTGCTCTGACTGTGGTGCTGGTTGTTACTTGACTGGTTGCTAGTTACATTACTCTATCTCTGCATTCTCTGTTTATGCTACATTCTTCCCTTAGTCTCCATTCCTCACTTAGTGCTCAGCCTTCTTGTTCTGCCTCCAATGCTATGTCTCTCATACATACAGTACCACCTCCAAACTCCTGTATATAAGTCTGACTCACTGAGAACTCACTCCTCAGTTTGAATATTGAAGTCTTTCAGTCCCTTCTTTTTCACCTGTCTTTCTCCTCTTCTCTGTACACTCTCCCATCTGACAGATTCCATCTCCATCCCTTTGATTCCTCCTGCCTGACCTCTGAAATATGAGGACCTGGGAGTGCTAGGGCATAGCACTCCACCTGAGTTGCTAAAGCTGAAGTTCTCACCCCTTCAAACTCTGCCTAGTCCCCCTTTGTATGCTCTCTGGTTGGAGTTAGCAGCAGAGTGGATCTTGACACCCTGTCATAGAGGTTAAAAATGCACCATATCAATAACTAGGCTTTTGATGTAAGTAGGGATATCTGCCTTGGTGGGAGGTACTCCCTGGCTCTAGAGGGACCCACTTCTGTTGGGTCTCAAGTGACCAGAGTGTCATAACCATGACAATTCTGCTTGCTCTGCAGGCCATTCTGCTTGTTCCGCTTCATACTTAGATACTTTTCCTCTTCACTCTGACACTTTGTACTATAGCTCCGACTCTGCTCTAATTGCAGTGCCAGTTGTTACTTGACCAATAACTGGCTCCATTTTCCATCTCTCCACTCTTCATTACAATACATTCTCGCTTAGCTCCTTTCTCACTTAGTTACTCTGCCTCTCTGATCCACCTCCGATGCTATATTCTCATACATACTGTATCACCTCTAAACTCCTATATATAAGTCTGACTTGCTGAGAACTTACTCCTCAGTTCGAATATTAAAGTCTTTCAGTCTTCTTCACTTTTCTGCAATCTCCTTTTCTCTGTCCTCCCTCCTGTCTGACAGATTCCACCTCTGTCCTCTTTGATCCCTCCTTCCTGACCTCTGAAATACAAGGACCCAGGATTGCCAGGGCACAGCACTTCACCCCAAGTCACTGAAGCCAAAGTTCTCACACCTCCAACCTCTGCCCAGTATCCTCTTTGTGTACTCTCCTGTTGGAGTTAGCAGTGGAATGGACCCTGACACAGAGGAGCTGGGGGCCAGAGGAGCTAGGGGGTGTAGAGGGCAGCAGGGGCTTTGTGCTAGACCCTATCTCAGATATAACAAGGTAGTCTTGGATCACACATCCATAATTACATTCTATACTAGGTCTATGTGGACACTGCTCTGTGTGATTTTGTCACCTTGCTTGGCAAGGTCATTGATCATATCTTTTATTCCAGGAAGTATAACAGACCCATTGCTGGGCATTCCCCCCAAGTCACATGATGCTTGCCAAATGTGTTGCACTCATTTCTTCCACTTCTGGTCTCATTCTCGTTGGTTTGCAACCATACAAATGATAACCAGTACAGTTCACATGAAGCAGACAGCCAAGAAGACAACTGGCAAAACTTCTCCCTATATCTCCCTTACCAATAGCTGCTCAGTCAAACCTGCTTCTTATGGAACCACTCAGGCCATCACTGGCTCTAGTTTCTCCCAGCTCCCCTTTATAATTCAACTGGAGGAACCTCAAGCTATCACTGGCAGTAGCTTGGATAGGTGGTGTGGTGTTCACCCATGTCTTCAGGTGTTGTTTTTCCCAAGGGAAGCTGAGGAATCAGGTGATAGAAACAACAACATGAGTGCTTTTCCCTATGCTTGCTGTGTTTATCAACCCCTTACAGTTTTTTCACATGTGCATGGATGGTGGTGAACTCTGGTGATGTGACCTATGTACTTGCTCTGAGTGCAAGAGCTGTGTCATTGTCCTGTAGAAATGTATCACAATCATCAAGCAGAGTGATGTCAAGTACCTCTGTCTCTCCTGCCACCTGATGGATAATGCCAAGATAAAATTGGCTATGCTGTTTATGGTGAGGGTACCCCTTTGCCAACTGACAGATGCTAACCTTATTTTACAGGTCTTCTATTGGAACAAGAACCCTGTTCTTCCTTAACCACTAAGGGTATGACACACATATAGCCCCAATTAGTTACAAGCTGAAAAGCTTGTTAGGCCTTCAGCCCAAAGGGTAGCTCAGAGACAAATGCAAGTGTAAGCACCAAAGGTGCTTACACTTGCATTTGTTACCGAGAGGTGAATACCCACTGCAGTATCTTCAGTGCTTGCATTTGCATTTGTTACCAAAAGACAAATGCTTGCTGCAGCACCTTTAGTGCTTGCACTTGCATTTGTTAAATGCTCACTGCAGCACCTTTGGTGCTTGTACTTACATTGATTAATAGAAAGTAAATATTTGCTAGTTATATGGCATTGAAGTAACAGTTAGTCTCACATTGTAATTTTGAATAGAATTAAATAGAATGTGATATAAATAAAGTAGATCATAGTTGTAAATTTCTAAATACTTCAGGCCAGATAACATTTGCAGCCTTGTTTTCATCTTGTCTAGGAGGAAAAAGAATCTTGATGTTTCTGGGATGAGTACAATGTGAAAGAGCAACATAAAACTGTTCATGAGAAAATACAGGAGAGCTGAGATTGAGACCAACATGGTTGAGAGTCTGACCCTGAGATCTATTAATGGTTATTGCATATGCAAGATGAACAGGAAATTGAAAATGACAAAAGGGAACAGGGGAATCTTTCAAGCCAGAGTCCAAAGCCATCTTGGGAATAAAAACAATTTCATCATTGCCATCTTGAGTGAGAACACAACATTCCAAGACACAATGAGTTGATCTCAAAAGCTTCAAGTGAGTGCCATTGTAAAGACCATGAAGAGAGGATCAAGGTTGCAAAGAAGCATGAAAGGAGCACCATCCTTGAGCTCAAGAGTATACAAAGGGAAACCAGAGGAATTGAGAGTATGAAGAATCTCAGTCTGAATATAGGATACTCAGGATCAGAGACAGAGTCAGCACTGAGATAGGTGAACTTGTGTTGAGGATGGACAGAGTCAATGATTGAAGTATTGATTTTATGAACCTGGACATTTCTTGGAGAGAGAATAGAACAATCCAAGAAGTAGTGATCAGGCTGGTGGTGATTTGCAGCAAGAAGTTGGGAATAGATGGCATTAATAAGAGAGGCCAAGTTATTCCCAGAATGCATGTGATGAGAAATATTGACATCACCATGGGTGAGACCTATTTGAAGGAGTTGAGCAGCCCAGTTATCAGACTCAGGATCATGGCCTAGACACATATTTTGATGGAGATAATAAACTTGGATGTTTGGCCAGAGAAGAGAGTGAGTGAGGGTGGCAGGAATGATTTGCTCTCTTGAAGCATGCTGAATAACAGGAAGAGTCTGTCTAAAGTCATCACCAAAGAGAGTGGTAATTCCTCCAAATGGGAGATTTCTGGCAAGAAGATCATGGAGGAAATGTTCAACTACTTCAATAACATAACAATGTTGAGAGACAGCTTCATCCCAGATGATGAGAGAGGTCTGCTGGAGAAGCTGATGCCTGAGATCATCCTTTTTGATATTGCAAGTGCTCTGTTCATGGCAAGGGATAGGAATCTTGAAGGTGGAATGGGCAGTGCAACCACCAGGGAGAAAGAGAGAAGCCAGACCAGTAGATGTAACACAAAGAATAATAAGATCTCTTGCATGAAGAGCAGAACCAATGATCTTAGCCAGATAGGTCTTGCCATGACCACCACCACTGTGAAGGAAGAAGGTTTGACCAAGAGCATTGGTGACACTATGAATGACAGTATGGTAAAGGTCAGCCTGCTGAGGATTGAGAGTGGGGAGAGCTGTGTCCACAAAGGTCTGGAGGTCCTGAATATTGTATGCTCTCTGCTCATTGATAAGCTGATTTCCTTCCTGAAGTTCCCAGTTGACTTGTGGAAGAGGCATGTCAGGGTATTCCTGCAAGGATTTGCCATGTCTTCTAAGATGTTTTGAGATAAGGTGCAAGGCAAAGTTATAGACCTGGTCTTGAGTGGGATTAGGAATATGAAGGACATGGAAGAGATGGTGATGAAGATCATCAGAAAGATGATGCTTAGAAGCCTCCCATAGCCTATGAGGGTCTATAGGAGAGCAGTGGACCAGGATGACAATGAAAAGATTACGAAGTTGAGAGCCAGTCCTGAAATGAGCAGCTTCCTATAGACATAAGAGCTACTACTCTCTATCATTTTGAAGAAGACCAAGAGCATGGCAAGCCTCCTTGAAGGAATCATGAAGATGACCATTGACAGTGTGAAGATGTTCATAAGAGGTAGCACTTATATAGGAAAAAAGTGAGAAGAGATTGATAGAGATGATAAGCAAAGAATTTACCTTTGACCACAGTAAGGGAAAGATGCAAATAGAAAAGTTTACCAGCAATAACAGGAACAGAGTATATGCACCCAATAGCCTTGTATCTTTAACAGACCTTCCACTTGGCCTGACTCTTGACCCAGACAAAATTCTTTGGAAACTCTTGATAGAAATAATTGTGTGCACCAGCAGCAATAAGAACCTGATCCTGATTTGTCTTGAACCATCCAAGAAGCTGAGTGTCCTTGGGATTATTGACCATCTCCTCAATTTAAGCATCAGCATGAAAAACAACAGACTGTCTGCCAGGAAGATGAACAGGAAGATGATAGACAGCAGGCCATTCCATATGCATAGGAAACTCAAAGATATTATACATGGCTTGAGTAGAAGAAACATATCTGGCATCCAGATAGATCTGAATCTCATTATTGTTAACAACTGGATTCCCTCAGCTGGAGCTCACTGTCAGAAACTATGAATTGAGGGAAGCGGGTAGCTACACATACCTGGAGCTCACTGTCAGAAACTGAGAGAGCGAAGACAGTGAGCTCCGACTACATCCAAAAAGCTACACAACAATGGTAAATAGTGCGCCACAATGTGACTGAC
>JBBPMH010000456.1:4446-25901 GCA_038090235.1 Pulveroboletus ravenelii
TGGAAATTATACTGATGACAGGATGCGTACTACATATCAAACAAGTACCTGAGAGGTTCACCACGACCACATGGAAATGGAATCACATCCATCCTCGCGCAACCTCTCCTGTCCTGATGCTATGCGGACAGTTTCGTGCCATGGCTTCCCCCACCATTTCTTGCCGCCACACCATCCCAGACCTGCTAACAGCGTCCTGTCACTCACAATGTAGGATCGCTTGCATCCCTGGATCAGTCCCCTCCTCTCCTCCTTGACCGGAGTTCTCGCATAGTCCGACCAGGCTTCGACAGTACTGTGCTTGCAATAGAGAACATGGTCACGTATGGCTGCACGGAGATGACTGAGATTCGGAACGCCGCATGTTGGACGAGAGGGGAAGGCGGAAGGGACACAGCGGAGAGACAGTAAGTGACCGTGGAGAATGGGCGAGGGTGTCTATGGGACAATGTTGGATAGACGGAGGAACAGTGACATACCATCGGAGTCGGGCGCACAGAAGCTCCTGTGCGGGAGTGATTTGATTCAACGTATAGATACTCCAAATCAAAAGCATGTAGACATGTGGGCCTGCAGAGCGTCTACTGAAATGAGAATGTGCGTCAGGCAAGGCATCTCGAAATCCGATTCATTGTCGTACTCGACTTCCCTGCAAGATCGAGGCTGTAGTGACGGAGCGTGGTTTACAAGGCCCATAAGCAAGATGAACGTGTCCTATCATCATGTTGTATCAAAGTGAACGCCATGCGGATCGAGTGAGGGAAACGTGACATACCTTGCGCTGCGGGCTATCCTCGGGGACAGGTTCACCAGCCGAGGTCACAATGCGTCTCCTCGACGTGTCAGCATCCTCGCTCAGTAGTCTCATCTAAAGTGTATCCCGGGACGGTTTTACGGCCTCGATAGGTCGTTTTTCATGATGGGATAGACCATGGCCGTGGCCCCGGTGTGTCCGTCATCCCCCCGTTTGTTATTTGTTGATGCCGTCGGCATGAGCTTGTGTGAGTCATAACGGCGTCATTCGTTGTACTATCACTAACCCCCCAAGCACCTTCGTCATGCCAGTGTCTGTTGTGCAATCGAGGAGCAAAAGATAAGGCGAGGAAGAGTGTTGTATGTAGGAGCTTACTGGTCGTTTTCCTAGCTCAGTAGTGATGCCATTGACTGCGAAGTGGTTCCCAAAGATCCCCAAGGGGGTTGTTTTTAATCTCCCGGGTTCAAAGCACGCTCGGTCGACCCATCGAGTTCATCTACCCTGTCGTGCAGTGGACGCTAGTCCAACCCGTGTCTGCTGTTGCTTTGACAAATCAGCTGGGCAGCACGTAAATCTACCGTACCTGTAGTCGAACAGTGTTTCTTACTCGTCCCCCTTGGGGTCTTGGAATCACCACCGCGGAACATAGGTCAAGAGTCGGAGGCATGTTTGATCGAGTCAGCGGGTTTACCCACCTTGCAGCGCGCTGTCATGTCCCTGGTCTGACCCACCCCCGTTACCTCAGAGGAGAATGAGGCAGGTCAGTTGGTCTGGCACCCAAATCTCGTCATACCTCGAGTCTCTAGCTGGTTAACCATAGGGTTCAAAACCAATGACCGCGGTCGGTGCGAACAGGAGTTGATCGATTCATCTGAGCACACTACAGCAGAGGAAACCGGGATCAATCAGGTTATGGTAATCGGCCGCGGTTGAGTCAACCAGCAAAGTACGATCCTTCCTAGGGGCTGTGTCTTTGACACTGGCGTCTCGACACTCCAAGTGCAGTATACCGAGCCCTGCAACTAAATATCGCTGACTGTACCTGGAAAGTCGGATGAGTCCCGTCGATGTTGGCTGCTCACTCATTCGTGTACCTGTTCGCAATGAGATCACCGGAATGGGATCCAAGTAAGAGTGGGGACCGAAGATACGAGGCGCCTGGGTAAACAGACCAAAAGTTGGGAACAAGGAAAGCTGTTTATACAGCAAGTGCTGCGCACCACGAGTCGACCGAAACACTTTGCTCACCTGACGTTTCGACACTCGACGATTTGTGTACCACTAGTAAGGATGTCATCCATGAATGCTGGTGCGTGGCAGCGCCGAGAAGCGACTGTAATAATGCTAACAATGCAGCAAGATCAAACAGCAGTCCTTGACCCCAGTAGGTCTCGCACCGTGCGGGGACTTGCTTTCCACCCGGACGGAAAGCATCTTTTGAGTGGGGATGGCGCAGGGGTTCGACGATGGCAACATGCAGACAGTCAAGAGGTCGGCAAGACAACAGGATTCTTTGTGTGCGGGATCTCTGTGTCTAGTGATGGGAAGTGGGTTGTGATTGGGACATCAGAGGGGGCGAGTGTGTGGGATGCCGAGATGCACAACAAGACCATCGATGTAGAAGGCACAAATTGGGTGTATGCGGTCGACGTCTCACCTGACTCGACCCAATTCGCGACTGGGCCAATTAACAATGCAGCGAGCATCTGGAGCATCGAAAGTGGAGAACGACTCATCCAACTCGTCCAGCTCAAACATGGCATTGTGATCACTGGAATTCGTTTCTCTCCCGATGGCGACCGGATCGCCACCGCCGAGGGGTTTGCCGCCGAGACTCCTGGCGGGATTGGCGTTTTTAACAGCCACAGCGGAGACAGGCTCATCACCATTGACACCACCTTCCCCAATCGGGTCTTCGTCATTCCACTTGCATGGTCGGATCAGCACATCTTTGCTACATCCAGCGACAACAGAGTCAAGTTGTTTGACACCTCTGATGGATCCCAGCTCGCTGAGTCAACTCTTTTTCATGGTGGCATTGGTTCTATCGTGCTAGCTCCCAATGGCAAGTTTGTCGTCGCTACTACTACACTTCAAGGGGTCACACTCCTAGATGCATCCACACTCGCTCGAATTGGCTCTGTTGTCGATGAGGGTGAAAAGATACACTCGATCGCTGTGTCTGCAGACTGTCGCTATCTTGCAACCGGGGATATGTCTGGAAAAATCATCATCCATCGCCTCCAGGACATTCTACCTGAGTCGTTTGGTCCTTTTCAGGTGAGTATCCTTGCCTCAATGATTTTCCAGCAGATCCTTAACACATTTGTGGCTTTCAACACTGCGCGGTCAGGACAGTGACGACCTTCTCAAGGTACTCGCCCGCTCTTCTCCATCTGAGGCGAGCCCTCACATGATAGCATAGCATGAGATCCAGCAGAGTGCACCAACTCTGCAATTCGACTATGATGCGGTTGGTGGTCCTTCTGCCATCTGATTTCCGTGTTGACACTAGTGCAGTTGCCCTCACCAGCTGCCTCTGCCCATTGCGAGGATAATAATATACTGCCCCCCAGCCCATCTGACCCATCACCAGTGAGCTCTGCTACAAACATGTGCGAGACAGAGTTTCGATACTGATGACTCGTCCCAGGGTTATTCCATATTGAAAATGTTGTCATGGAGAAAAAGGGACCCCGCTCCACATACACCTGATCAACGTTCTGGAAAGTCGCGCCAACCCCCTGATCATCAGTCCCCTTTCCACGTGTCATCAAGCGCTGATGCTGGACCTTCACAGATGGCTGCGGGCCAACGCAAACCAGTGAGTGCTCTTCCTTGGTAGACGATCAGATGCAGTCTATCTAACATCATATAGCGAACGGCAGCGGGGAAGCGAAGGGTTCATTATTCCTTGTATTTGTATGCAGATACTCACCACTTGTTACAGATTCCACGAATTCGCCGTGCCCCTGTCCCCGACCGTCGGGACCAAGAAACTTCCGGTAGCGAACAGCGTGCTGCCCATCTAAGGACAGCGGACATGGTGCGTCTTCTGGTGACTTGGACTTCGCCATGATCGCTCACATCCTCTCGGTTTCAACAGGCTGACGGTCCACCTCAACCCCCTCCCACGGGGGTCGATGTAATGGTGCGTGCCATTCGTCTAGCTTACATCTGTTACACTCACGACAGATCAGCATCCCCAGGGATCGCATGATGCTACGCTTATGATCAGGGTACGGTTGCCCGCATGGATGTTGTGTGTTCACTCGGGTGCACATGATGAGACAGACTGATCATAGTGACCCAATTTGATACATGTAAGTACTCTCCAGATGCTAAGTATGTGTACATGTCCATGTTCAAGATATCACGAAGGCCGATTGTTGGCAAGGACGCCAATGTTTCTGTAATCACACTGATGACAGGTTGTGTACTACATATCAAACAAATACCTGAGAGGTTCACCAATGCTTCGCATCAGAACTGCCGACACGGACCATATGGTGATGGAATCACATTCATCCTCGCGCAACCTCTTGTCCTGATGCCATGCGGACAGCTTCGTGCCATGGCTTCCCTCACCATTCCTTACCGCCACATCATCCCAGATCTGCTGGCAGCGTCTTGCCACTCACAATGGGGGATCTCCTGTGTCTTTGTATCATTCCCTTTCTCCCCTCCTTGACCGGAGTTCTCGCAAAATCCGATCAGGCTTCGACAGTGCTGCGCTTGCAATAGAGAACAGGGTCACGTATGGCTGCACGGAGATGACTGAGATGCGGAACGCCGTGTGTTGGACGGGAGGGGAAGGCGGAAGGGACAGCCGGATGATGCGCCGAAGACGTAGGAAACAGCCATAGAAGACGGGTGAAAGAAGTGTCTACGGGCAGAGTCGGATGGACGGAGGAGCCGAAAAACGCCACTCGGAGTCGGGCGCACGGAAACCCCCGCGCGGGAGGAGACCCAGACCGATATGATTGGTTTGGTTTTGATGGCATGTCACTTTTTGCCTAGACGGCCAGGCTGGGCCGGGTTGGGCCCATCACGCCTCCCTGGGCACTCACTCACGACCGAGAGCGCAAAAATATGCCCATGCTGCGTCATCTCGAACGCCACCCCGACACACATGATAACCATCGAAGTATGAGATCTGATGGTTGATAAGCTAGTGGGATGCTGAACAAGCAGAGACAACAAGCGGCCGCCACATCACGCACGCACATCTCAATACTTATCACTTATCTTGCCCTGGACCTAGTGGCAAACGTGCATGACGCTGACGTGCACGCATGAGTAGGAGTGCCTCTGCGATGGATCGAGAATAGATGTTCACGCTCATGCGCTGTCGTCATTGCACGGTAAATTCCATCATCAAGATATTGCAAGGGTCTCGAACCGCGTTACAGAAAAGGAACCTCGCTTCCTATGAAACGGATCCCAACTGTTGCACCTTCAAGGTACGTACATACCCGGTGACGCGCCTATCGCCGTTACCACATGGAAAAGTGGCGATTGTAATATCATTGACCCGAGGGGGAATTCGTCCTCGCCTATGGCGGATCATGTATACGAGCTCACCTCAGCTGTGCCGTCCGTATCTCTTGCAAGGGAATGGCGCGGCCGAATATCAAGACAGGCAGGCCGGATGAGTAAGCTTCAATTCACGTCGTTCGATCTGGCGAGCTCAGATATGCAGTCGGCAGTGTTGGAAATGACAGAATGGGTTTCTGGTGACATACGGGTCCTTGTGGCGGGCGCTTGTCACCGCTCTAGAGAGATACTTAAAGCCAGATAGATCCAGCAGACTAGCTGTGAGGGCCCTCGTTTTACAGCCGTTTAGCCACCCGTCGACTCTAGACCGAGGAGACACACCCGAAATGTAGGTATTAGTGTGTCGCCCAAGAAATTTACCCGAAGGGGCAGATGAATGGAGTGCCTTGAAACGAGTGTACGCGGGTGCCGGGCTATGACAACAAGCAATAGGTTGTGATTGGCCAGCTATATCATAAAAATGCGACTTGACCTGATTGGCTCACCACACAGAAAAAACAAAATCATATGCAAGTGGGAGTCATCAGCCGGACTGACACTCTACAATTCGTATGTATGAGAGCAGGAGGACTCGGCACAGCTCGTCACCATTGACCCGGTATGAGAGGTAATCGAAACCAGGTGCTGGGATCACAGTGGGCCAAGCCAGCGCCGATAACGCAATAGTCCTGACAGACGTGGGCAGCACGGCGGCTGTCATCGTAAATCTCGGTTCGTTGTGGTTCTTTCAGCCAGGTTTCTTTCCTTTGTGTGTTATGAATATCACCTCGAAAATCCAGCATCGAAGACATCGAGTCGTCTCATGCCACGTAGACTTGACACGGGAGACCGGCGGAGCATGCAGATTATGGGCGTCTCTCTGGAGGCGCTGTCAGAGATGCGGTGGAACCAAGGCCGTATCAGTTCCCGCGGCAGCTGTGTCTGTGCGAAACGCCTGAATATCAGCAAGGCCAGTCGCGGCCCTCGGGAACGTTGAGCTAATCTAGGTTGCCTGTTCGGATCTACTAACACATACCGCCAGCGAGATGATCTAGCCGGCTGCTTGAAGGGATAACCTTCACGCGATAAAAGTCCAGTCGGCCCGATATCGCTCCAACAGCCGCGCAGGGAAAGCACTCAGAGCGACAACCCTAAACGCGGACACGCAACGTTAACAAAGCTCATTCGGAGAGGACCGTCGGGCGCGGTGTCGGCTATCGTTTGGCCTTTCAACGGGGAACAAAAAATCCAGATATCGTCTATATATAAATATTTCCCAGGCCGCTGATCGCTGCCAATCTAGGCAGGATCCGGGATACAATTCCAATTCTCTTTCCGAACTGAAATGCGGTATCCCGTCGAGAATAAGATGGCCAGTGGCCCCGCCGTCCTCGCCCAAGTAGGTCCCCCCCCTCTGCCTGCTTGCGGGCTTGCCAGACATCTCCCCCGTTCTCGTCCCAGGGCCTAATTGCGGCGTATCGAGCGTGTGTGCGCAGTCCGATTCAAAAGTCCCTTTTGGTGAGTTGTCGTCACTCGCCATCCCTGTCTGTCCCTTTACACCTATCCAAGGTTTCCATCCTCCCTGACCAGATTACGCTCTATTACGCGTAATACTTCCGCCTACCACCACTCGCACGCACCATGACTTTTTCAGCAACGAGACCACCTTCCCCTTTTCGTGAGGGACACATAGTAGGTCAGGGCCATGACGAGGACCATCTCTCCTCCGCACTCCATGCTGCCCTCTCGAGCTTCATCCCAAGCTCCACAGCACATTCGGATCACCACCACGATATGATCAAAGAGAAAGAGCGAGTGTCTATCGACATCATCGTCGACTCGGACTGTCTTTCCCTCAAAGGCACCGGCGGCAACGTCGAACCTGCATTGCTCAAAGGCCACATTGTGTTGCACCTCAGAGAGCCCACCTCCATCAAGGAGATTACACTCCAGTTCAGAGGCAAAGCGAGGTTTCCAGCACCATCAGCTGAGAGGTGAGTGCGACCTGCTCGCCTCTTTTTCATTTTTTTTTCATCTCGCTTCCCACTAGCATGTCCTTGGGGCCTTCCCCGCAGTGGTATACTATCTGCAACCACGACTGGTCGTTCCTCGAAGGGGAAAAGCGCCACAGTCACATGCTAAAGGCTGGATTGCATTACTTTCCTTTCCAACTCCAGCTAGGTGGTTCTTTGCCATCAAGCATTACGACCAACGCGTTCGGCAGCGATGCGCATGTGACGTATAAGCTCCGGGCTGTTGCCGTACGACCAGGCCTTGCTCAAAACATCCAAGCGGCCGTGCCGATATCCATCGTCCGCACTTTCGCCGCAGAGGCACTCGAATACCAGCAGTCCCTCGAAATCGAGAACACATGGCCCGAGAAACTCATGTATTCTATCATGATCCCACACAAGGCATGGGCTGCTGGCGACAATTTGACCGCCATACTCAAGTTCTCACCCCTGTCGAAGGGTGTCAGGGTCCTCACTATGACGACAACGATTTGTGAGACAACGAAGTTGCAATGCAGAGGTGGGGGACAGGAACACACGCGAGATGTCGTTACTACAAGCCATGATATCTTGAACGGATGCGCAATACCGATAGCGGAACGCCACGTCGGTACCCGTGGGTCACCATGGATGGCGAGGCCGTTGTCTCCGACACCTGGATTGTCAAGCGAGGATCGCTTTGGATTGCTGGCCGACCAAGACCTTACACTCCGGCAAGTGTCGAGTGGAGCGTCGTCGTCGTCACATGAATCCCATTCAGCACCTCTACCGCCACTGCCATCGAACGAACCCTTATCATCTTCGGCCGATGTCGCATCGGCATCAACGTCGACTATTGAAGAGGTCCTGATAAGTGAGGATGACATCGTCACTCGGCTTACTTTATTTATCCCCAACTGCGTCACCCCCTCACATCACCTCGAACCAATCGTGGTCGGCCATCGAATACGATGGTCCATTATCCTGTCTAATGCGGATGGGCACGCCTCAGAGTTGCGTTGTTCCCTTCCCTTGCACATCCTCGATGCACGGCTGCTCGATGAAGCTAGACTAAATTCTGCAGCTACTCGTCGACTCCTTGGGGGCCCTGAAATACCCTTCGAAGAGGAACAGGATGCTGAGCTTCCGAGCTATTCTGCCCATGTCCGTGATCGTGTGGCCAACATGTATCTCCCCGATTCGGCAACGACGCGCGTGCCGAATCCATGGGTCCACAACAACTTAAGTCCGACGTTGACGTTTGAGCATCAGACCTTATCGGGTGCTTGGACTCCGTCGAGTGTCGCGTCTCCCTTGGTGCCTCACCCTCACCTTCCTCATGTACCTCAGACGGGGACCAACACCCCTCTCGACTGGGTCAATTCCGAGCTCCTCCTTTCCCTCGCTGACCCCATGGCTCCACCCCATGCCAACACCAGCCTGCACTCACTTCCCCCATCGGACCCCTCCAGCCGACCAGAGAGCAGGCTTGTCAGTCGACATGGCAGCCGTGCGCCAAGCCCGGAGCATCACCTCACGATGACGACCATTACCCCCATTCCCTTATCTTCCACCTCTACTTCCCACGAGACGTTCGTGCACCACGGTCACGCGAGCCGGACCCTCCCAGGGCTGTTTAGTATTCAGATGAAGCCACACATGTCGCTCACGTCCCCGGGCTGGCTCTCTTCACGATCGAGCTCGCACTCGAATCTGACGTCGTTAGACACGAGTCATGTACACCGCGGATCGACGCAGGGCCATCATGCATCGCGGCAGCCGACTTTGGCATCGTCGTTGCCGGTGCCAATGGGGGTGTTAACGTCACAAACGTCGACGCCGACCCTCGCGACAATCGACAGCATGCCTGGGAATATGTTGTGGCATCGCGCGTTTACAGAGGTGCCCGATTACGACGTGGCCTCCCGAGGGTTTATAGGAGGCGTGACGCCACTGACGAGTATGCGTGGTCTGCCTTCGTATGAAGAGGCGGAGAGGAGTGCGAATAGGGCAAGTAGCGTCGGTGGAGATGATGGGCAACTGACGATTCGAGTGCCGCCCAGGCTGGAACGGGTGGCATAGCGGCTGGTGTTGGTGCATGTGGTCCGGCCGTGGTGTGAGTTGTATGTTCTCTCGAACCTTGCATCCACGCTCCCTTTCCCCTGCTTTTTCTGTCCGTGAAATTACAGCTGTTGTAAGATGTGATATAACACCAAGGTTCCCGCCCAGATCTCTCCGCTCATTCCATCTCTCTCTTTGGGTTTCCTCCCTTTTTCAACTTAGACTGGTCCTCCTCTCTTCTTTTGGGCGGGTTTGTTGTATGTCGCATGAGGCTTTTAGATATATCGAGTAAAACTATGTGTATGTATGGTACGTTTTATGGAGGTTCCATTACGCTCCCATGGACAAGTGTTGTGTGGTTGCTGTGGTGTTTCCGTCCGTTCCCGACGAAGCTCCCCGGAGCGGAGCGGACACGGGCAGAACCAGATCGAGGTCCGTCAGCTCGGAGGGTCACGTGTTCCAAGGACTCGAAACCTTTTTTGTCCTTGCAGACAGCATATGGCTGTACTAACAAGTTGGCGGCCGAATATCACAAAAACACCGGTGGAACGTTGCACGGACACGGTATGTATTTGGTGATACACGGGACGATTCCCTGTTACTTGTTTGTGCCACTAACCGCAGGCAGGACTAGGTCTACATACAAACAGCCGGTCTAAGCCAACGTCTTGGGCAGACCGTTACTTCCCAACAAAGACTCTTCGTCGCTCCTCACGCGAGGTCCGTCCCCGACGCAAGTGTGAATGAGCGTCTTGACAGCGCCCACGCCGAAGAGCTTGGTCACGCCAGGGTTGAACCCATCCACGAGCCGGCTTGGGATGACGGAGCTCCCAAAGAGCTGGAACGGATCGTCAAACGATTCCTGCGGGAAATACGCGACAATCAGCTCGATGATCTCTTTCATGTTCTCCCTCGGCGCGTAAATAACCGCGTTTGGGCCGGCGTCGAACGTGTACGCCGCTTTGCGCGTACCGCCGCCCTCGAGCGCGACGCGGTTGTACTCTGTCACGATCGCGATGATGGCGCGGCTGACGTCGTTCATGTAAAAGATGGGCGGGTCGGTATCGAGTGCGACGGCGTGGAACTGGTTCGAATCTCTCATCGTGATGGCTGCGAACGTGTCAAAGTCGTGGTTTCGGATCGCGTTGGTGATGTCGCGCATCCGGTTGGGAACGACGGTGAGTCGCTGGGCGAAGAGGGTGGAAGTGTCGACGGTGCGTTGCATGCCGGCAGTGGAGGAGGTGCCTTTTTTGTCGTCGGAGACGACGCAGATGAGGGCGTGCATGTCGGGCCAGTCAGTCTCTGATGCGACTTGTTCTGCGAAGGAGTCGGAGCCGTCAGCGGCGCGACCTTCTCGCCATGCGACGAAGCCGCCGAGGAGGGACCGACAGGCGGAACCGGAGCCCTGACGGGCAATGAGAGAGAGTTCTTGAGGGGATGCCGGAAGCTGGTACAGCTTCGCGAGGGAGTACACGAGGGCTGCAAAGCCGGATGCGGACGACGCGAGGCCGGCGGCAGTGGGGAAGTTGTTGTGCGAACAGATATGCACGTTCCAATGGGAGAACTCCGTCGGAAATGAGAATCGGACGTGGGCAGCGTATCAGAAACGGAAGGCGGGCGCACCTTTTCTGCGCTGGGATCTGCGTCTTCGAGTGCTTTTCGGAGGCGTTTCAATTCGCTGATGCAGGTGGCGAGACGGCCGCCTGGTTTGATCTCGTCGCGTTTGCCGTTGAGCCAGAGGGTGTCTTCGGCGAAGGAAGGGTCTGCGCGGGAGGTGGTCGTGGAACGAAGGTGATCTTGGTTGAGGGTGACGGAGAGCGAGGCGTTGGTCGGCAAGACGAGCTTGGTGTCGCGCTTGCCCCAGTATCTGCCAGGATGCCATGTCAGTACGACAGGTGGGCTGACTTCGAGTCAGACTGACTTGATACATGCGATGTTGACCGGGGCGGATGCTGTCGCTTGGAATATCTTGGACATGGTGAAAGTCTTGGTAGAAGGAGAGGAACGTTTGACTTCACTGCTTTATCTTGTCTCGGGAATCAAAGGGGCCGGAGTAGATGTGGCTGTGTTAATATGATCCTTCCTTTTTAGGATAGTATATATCGAGTGATAATTCGGGCCGAAATACTACTTGATATGGAGTTACAATGGATTAGTCACGTGTGGCACCGATGCCATCTCTATCCATTTTCGGGCGCTGGTCTGGTTCACACTCGCATTGTGCTCGACAACGACGGCGACGGCGACAACGACAACGGCGACGTAGAAATCCGTCTGCATACACTTTCTTGTTCATCGCCCCCTTCGTCAATCTGTACATCAACTTCAACAATCCTCAACGACCTCGTTTGTTGTACGGCCCCATTGGTGCTCGCATCTGAGGTCCTGTGTCTGCAGGGACTCTCCGCACGCAGCACATAGCCGTCTTTCGTCCGTCGTCTTAGTCAAATGCCATGTTTTATCCCCAACAATCCCCGGCTGTCGCTCACAAGCATCCGAATCACCACGACCAGTCCCCTTGGTCGAGGACACATCATCCTGTGCTAGGTCCCCCAACCTCTCAGAACATTGGCCCTCCCCCTGCCTCGCCTGCATTTCCTCTCTACACCAATGGATCGGTCAACCCGATGCAACATCACCCTGGCCATCCACACGCGCTGTCGCACCCGCCTATCGCCCACCACCAGCACCAAAACTCGCTCTCCCACTATCCCTCCCCTCCGAATGGGCATATGCACGCACAACACATGAGCTCAGGATCTCCAGGGAGTGCTGCAAGCCAGATTATCAACCCACAGTGGCAACAGCAGCTTCTCAAGTGCGAGGTGCGTGCGATACACGTATACACGTCATACATGCGTGTCGATCTGATCGCTGTTTTTTTTGTTTTTAATTCACGCAGATGATCAGGTCGTCTCGTTCGCCTCATCACCGTGCACGAGCGAGTGCTATGGCCTCGCGGACGGTCACTAAATCCGCTATCCCAATCACGAATCCTAATCTCGTCAAGCCGATCGTCAGCCCCGATGCACCACCCAAGGAGGCTGAGGCTCCAGCGACTGCTTCGACACCCGCGCCCACCACCACTGTGTCAGAAAGTTCGCCCACCCTTGCAGGGTCGATGGTCAATCACCCCTCGTCAACCGTGGCTCCGATAGCCGAGGCACCGCGGCTAACGGCAAAGCCTCCGCAAAATACATGGAATTCGCTCGACATGGGTGGCGTAAACATCAAGACGCTTCCTCCCACGTCAGGGCTGTTCACTTTCACCTTCCTCATCAACCTTTACCTCAACCATAACGCGCTATTGTCCATTCCTCCGGAGATTTCGAGACTCCGTCACTTGGAGCTTCTTGATGTGTCGGGGAATAATTTGGGTGTGGTCCCACCAGAACTCGGGATGCTCACGCAGTTGAAGGAGCTTTACCTGTTTGACAACCACTTGGTTACGCTACCGCCCGAACTTGGCAGTCTGCACCAACTGCAGACCCTAGGTGTCGAAGGTAATCCTCTGGATGCATCGCTGAAGAGCATTGTACAGAAGGACGGCACGCCAGCACTCATATCTTTCCTACGCGACTCATGTCCTGTGCCTACACCTCCACCTGAGCGGTTGTGGAGGCACGCCATTACCGCGGTGGAACGCGAAGCGGTGAGCAGCGACCCCCATACAGAGATCTTTAGCGTTCTCTGTTACAACATCCTATGCGAGAGATACGCTACCGAGCGTCTCTACGGGTACACGCCATCGTGGGCACTGTCGTGGGGCTACCGGAAGGAATTGATCTTGACGGAAGTGATGAACTACGATGCCGATTTTCTGTGTTTGCAGGAGGTGGATACCACTCAGTACGAGGAGTACTTCATCAAGAACCTCCAGGGACAAGACTACGAGGGCGTATACTATCCCAAGTCGCGGTACAAGAATATGAGCGATGCAGATCGGCGGCAAGTCGACGGCTGTGCCACTTTCTACAAGGCCAACAAGTTTGTCGTTGATTTTTGTTCGTTCTGGAATGCACGTTCATATTTCCTTCCAGGTATCAGTTGGTAGAAAAGCAGCTGATCGAGTTCAGCACTGTCGCCATGCAACGCCCAGATTTCAAGAAGACCGATGACATGTTCAATCGGGTTCTTGGCAAGGATCACGTCGCTGTTGTATGCTGCTTCGAGAACAAGGAGACGGGTACGCGTGTGATCGTGGCGAACGCTCACATATTTTGGGATCCAAACTTCCGGGACGTCAAGCTCGTTCAGGTCGCTCTGTTGATGGACGAGATAGAGAAGATTGCGGCGTTCTTTTGCAAGCTGCCGCCTCGGCCACCAAACAACCTAGAAGACAAGTCTGCGCCACAATCACGACCACCGCCCGTATACGGTGATGGGACGAAGATACCCCTAGTCGTCTGCGGTGATTTCAATTCCGTGCCCGCTAGTGGCGTGTGCGAATTCTTGTCCAATGGGTCTGCTCCGCCGGATCACCCTGATTTCATGTCGCACCTTTACGGGAGGTACACCTCTGAAGGGGTCCGGCATAAGTTTAGCCTGAAGAGCGCTTATGCCGCAGCAGGCGATCCTCCCTTGACCAATTTCACCCCGAGCTTCCAAGGGGTGATTGACTATATCTGGTATGGCACGGGCAATCTAGGGGTTAATGCGGTTCTGGGTGGGGTCGATAAGGGCTATCTCGACAAGGTCGTCGGATTCCCGAACGCCCACTTTCCTTCAGAGTCAGTCTTGATATGATGACATCCGATGAGTTCTCATTGCTCACTTTCCTTTCCTTTTACAGCCATGTCTGCCTGGTGAGCGAGTTTCGTGTAAAACCGCCTCGGGACAGTGTACCACGACCAACGCCCCTCATTCCCTCGTTCAACGGTGCACACTAATCTATTGGGGTCGCCCAAAGGACACCGCTGTGCTCTTTCCTCTCGCTTTGCGCTCTCCGTCTTCATCCCCACTTTTCTCTTTCCTTTCATTTATCCTCGTTTCTCTTCTTGTAGTATATATTTCTTCAACCGGTACAATGTTGGCTTTCGTACATTGAAAGGGGGATGGCGAATGTTGTTTACATGCGCAATACATATGTGTATGTTTTGTTTCAAATCGAATATCGATGTATTTCTTTCCGTTCACCCTCTTCCGAGGCTGTTTCGTTCGTCCAACATTGTGTCGGTTTCTTTTTCTGCTTTTCTTCGTTCATCATACTATTGCTACATTCTCGGTGTTCATGCTACCTTTTGGTTGATCCCCAGCCCGTCTGTCTCATAGTATATACGTCCTCGTCTCTTGTGTTGTCCGCCCCCCGCTCTCACTCGTCCGCATCATATACGTCCCTGTAGCATGCGTGTGTACAGTTTTTGTTTTTTTTCCCTCTTTCTTTCCATTTTTTTGGCATCTACGAATAAATGTTTCTCGTTCCCACTCTGGCGCCGATTTATCGGCAACCTTTTTGACTGTTACCTGGTATAGGCACAATAAGCTCGGTGCCAATGGCACATACATAAGTGACAGGCACTTGCTTCCCCTTCTAACGGTGACCCTGATGGGTACTGCAGTCCAAGTAGGGCGCCTCCCTCCCGTCCAACATACGGCCTCCAAATATTTTCTGTGCCACCCACACGTCAGACGCAACATCGATACCCTCAGATTCATGGCCTTGTTTTGTGATTGGTAAACATCTCAAACGAGTCGAACCCGCCAAGATTCTTGCGCTGCCAGGACTTGCCGTCCACTGTAGCGGATGTAGTTTTTGGTTTCACACACGGCGAAAATGACAAATCGTTTGCATGCATTTCCTGCTGCGCGCTGGGGTTCGTCAATGACCTTTTTTCCATGATCGATTAGCGTGTTGCCCATCGTCTCGATTCGAACCAAGATTGGTAGCAGGACGAGGTATAACGCAGCGCATCCATGATTGGCCGTCCGCCTCCATACACCCCATGTACATATATCGGCCACTCTATCCACTCGGTGAACGTCTCCTCGCGAACCTTGGTGGGCCACAACTGGATGATCCGTCGCAGTGCGTTCGTCACCGCGACACGGAAGCCTCAGAACTCTGGCCGAGGTAGGGGGGGGAGAACTGATCGGGGGATGGCATCAGACAGGGAGATCCTGCATCTTCAAAGTTATCCATGGTCTGGACCGGGCTTGGAGTTCGCATTCGCAAAGGGAAGGGTGGATGAATGGAAGGACACTGTCAGCATGTCTTGGTTGACTGGCAAGGAGGAATGGTGAGGGAAGCCATGACATGAAGCCGAGCGTCTGGAGGGAGAGGTCGGCTGAGGACGCGATTCCTTCACCGACGCGGCCCATACCAGCAGCCCCGATGGGTTTGATATAGCATGGCGGCGGGGAACCTCACACACACACTCAGATGACATGCAAGCTTTTCCCCCGTCGCCATGGTCTAATTGTAGAGAAATCAGACACAACGACGCTGACATCCTCGCCAGCAATCGGTCCTCCCAACACCCCGCCGGATGCGTCTCATTTGATGTTCTATAGACCTGTATGTGTGTACATGTGCTTGCAATCTGGAGTATCTACATGTATCGAGTCAAGTCACTACGATCAGTCTGTTTCATCGTGTGCACCCGAGCGAACACACAGCATCCATGCAGGTAACCGAACCCTGATCATGAGCGTAGCATCATGTGATCCTTGGGGATGCTGATCTATCGTGAGTGTAGGGATGTGAGCTAGACGAATGGCACACACCACTATTACATTGACCCTCGTGGGAGGGGGTTGAGACAGATCATCAGTCTGTTGAACCTAAGAAGATATGAGCGATCATGACAAAGTCCGCGCCACTAGAAGACACACCGTACCCGCTGTCCTTGGACGACCAGAACGTTGTTCGGTACGGGAAGCTTCTTGGCCTTGATGGTTCAGGGCAGGGGCACGGCGAATTCGTGGAAACTGTCATGACTGATGAGCCCCCGCATCCAAATACGAGAAATAACGAACCCTTCGCCTTCCCATGGTCGTTCGCTGAGATGATACGTTAGACACATCCCATCCAACTGTCCGACCAGGGAAAACTCACTCGCTTGCGTATTCCCGCAGCCATTGTCGAGGGTCCCTCGTTCAGGATGTCGACTCTTGGTGACTCGCTGGAGGGAGACTGATGATTTGGAGGTTGGCGCGACTTTCCAGAACATTGGTCAGGCGTATGTGAACTGGGGTTCCTCTTTCTCCATGGCGACATTAACATTTTGAATATCGAGTGACCCTGGCATGAGTTGTCAGTGTCAAAATTTTGTCTCATGCACACTTCTGTAGCAGGGCTCACTGATTGTGCATCTGGTGACTGGTTAGATGGAGATATGTTATCTTTCTGAGGATGGGTGGGAGCAGCTGGTGATGGTGGCTGCAGCAGTGTCAACACAGAAATAAGACAAGATGAAAGTCACCAACTGCCTCATAGTCAAATTGCAGAGCTGGTGCACTCGACTGGACCTCATGCTATGCCATCATGTAAGAACTCGCCTTAGAGGGAGACAAGCAAATGAGTACCTCGAGAAGGTTGTCACTGTTCTGACTGCCTGGCATCAAAACCCACTTGCCTCCTTGCACTTGCTCTCCAGCAGATCCCTGACATGTTATTTTATCAATGTTAGAGTTTGCTACATGCGAGAACTACAAGGATGTAGATACTTACATGAAAAGGTCCATATGACTCTGGAAGAAGGTTCTGCAGTTGATGAATGACAATTTTTCCATCTGTGTCCCCAGTTGCAAGGTAGCAATTGTCTGGAGACACAGCAATTGACCATACCATTGCGCCCTCATCGATGATGGGGCCAATGTGAGCGAGTGTTAATGCATCCAGGAGTATGACCCCTGCATGTGTGGCAATAGCGACAAACTTGCCATTGGGGGCTAGCACAATAGAGCCAATGTGATCCTCGCCACGAAGGAAAGTCAGCGACTCAGCGAGCTGGGATCCGTCAGAGGTGTCGAACAATCTGACTTTGTTATCGCTGGATGTGGCAAAGATGTGCTGGCCCGACCATGCAAGTAGAGTGACGTAGAGCTGATTGGGTACGGGGGTGTCGATAGTGATGAGCCTGCCTCCACTGTGGCTGTCAAAGATGTGGATCCCGCCAAGAACCTCCGCGGTGGCGATCCAGTCGCCGTCCGGAGAAAATCTGACTCCGATGACTTCCCGCCGGTCATGTTTGAGGCCGACAAGTCTTTCTCCACTTGGGATGTTCCAGACGTCCGCTGTGCGTCCCAATGTCCCGGTCGCGAATCGGGTCGAGTCAGGTGAAATGTCGACCGCAGGCACATAAGCTGTCCCTTCCACATCGATGGTCTTGTTGTGCATCTCGGCATCCCACACACTCACCCCCTCCAATGTCCCAATCACAACCCACTTCCCATCACTAGACACAGAGATTGCGCACACATTGAGTCCTGTTGTCTTGCCAACCTCTTGACTGTCTGCATATTGCCATCGTTGAATCCCTTTGTTATCCCCACTCAAAAGATGCTTTCTGTCCGGGTGGAAAGCAAGCGTCCGCACATTGCGGGGGCTGCCAGCAAAAAGGGGTACCAGGTCACCTTACCGCATTGTTTGCGTTATTGCAGTCACTCCTCGGAGCTGCCACGCACCAGCATTCATGGACGACATCCTCACTAGGGTCGTCGAGTGTCGAAATGTCAAGGAACTAAGTGTTTCAGTCGACTCGTGGTGCGTAGCACTTTCTGTATAAACACCTTGCCTCGTTCCCAAATTTTGGTCTGTTTACCCAGGCGCCTCGTGTCTTTGGTTCCCACTCTTACTCAGATCCCATTCTGATGACCTCATTGCGACGAGCGAGTACATGAATGAGCAAGCAACGTCGACGGGAGTCGCTTTACCTTGGTTGCAGGGCTCGGCACACTATGCCCCAGAGTGTAGAGACAACAGTGTCAGGGACGCACAGCCTCTGGACAGAATCGTACTTTCCTGCTGATCTTAGCTTCTGCTGATTATTATAGGTAACAAAACTGGATCGAATGTACAGTATTATGCTCAGGTGAATGATCAACTCTTTCCATATTTGCGTCCGAACTGGTGATCCTCCGGGCGTTGCTTCCAAGACGGCCAATGGGGTGGAGACTCGAGGTATGACGTGATTCGAAAGATCAGTTCACCGAGTCGACTGATCTGCCTCATTCTGCCCCAGAGGTAAGAAGGGTAGGTCGAACTAGAGACATGCGACCCCCATACATTGAGTCATTTGCCCGAATTTCCGTTGCGCAGAACTCGCTCGTTGATAACAATGATCAATTCATATGTGTCGCTCTTCGTCTCGAAAACATTGCCAATCTTTGGCGATAAGGCAGTGCAGCCCACGCTCAGAGGTGCCTCGGGTGGTATGTCTAACTCATCGCCTGTCCGACGTGACTCACGATTGTTCTCCCATGAGCTATACACCTCATTTGACCTGCATATAGACATATGAAGCCACGGGAGAGGGGGATCAGACTATGAACACACACTCAAATTCACTGGTTGGGCACGCGGTATAACATGGTATGTACTGTCATCCGACCAACGCATATCGATTGTGTGGGTGTTATCTACGAACTCGGTCAACGACATCTCCTGCAACCCTGGGTTATAATCGGACAATGCCGTCCCAACGCGTTTGCAACCGCACGCGTAGTAGCCCCTGCATCCCCTTCTAAAAATGACCTCAATGGGCACTGCCATTCAAGTAGGGTGCCCCCCTCCCGTCCAACATACGGCGTTCCAAATATAAATCCCGAACCCGCCACTTTGCGCTGCCAAGACTTGCATCCATTGCAGCAGATTTAGTTTTGGTCCCGCACGCAGCAAAAACGACAGGTTCATTTCCATGCATTTCTTGCTGCGCGCTAGGTTCGCCAATGACCTTTTTTTTCAACGATCGATTGATGTATCGCCCATCGTCTCGATCCGAACAGAGGTTATTAGCAAGGCGAGGTATAACGCAGCGCATCTCGTTAGGTCTCCATCATCGGCCGTCCGCATCCATATGTCTCATATATATATCGGCCACTCTATCAACGCGGTTAACGTCTCCTCGTGAGCCTTGGTGGGCCACAACTGGACGGCCCGTCGCAGCGCGTTCGTCACTGCAACACGCGGTATTGTCGAAGCTTCGTTGGATGATGCAAGAACTCTTGTCGAGGCAGGGGGGGAACCGATCCAGGGATGGTATCAGACAGGAGATCCTGGATCTTCAAAGTTATCCATGGTCTGGACCGGACTTGGAGTTCGCATTCGCAGCAGGGAAGGGTCGTTGAGTGGAAGGATGCTGTCGGCATGTCTTGGTTGACTGGCAGGGAGGAATGGTGAGGGAAGCCATGACATGAAGCCGAGCGTCTGGAGGGAGAGGTCGGCTGAGGACACGATTCCTTCACCGACGCGGCCCATACCGGCAGCCCCGATGGGTTTGATGTAGCTGGGCGGCGGGGAACCTCACACACACTCAGATGACATGCAAGCTTTTCCCCCGTCACCATGGTCTAATTGTAGAGAAATCAGACACAACGACGCTGATATGCCCGCCAGCAATCGGTCCTCCCAGCACCCCACCGGATGTGTCTCATTTGATGTTCTATAGACCTGTATGTGTGTACACGTGCTTGCAATCTGGAGTATCTACATGTATCGATTTAGGTCACTACGATCAGTCTGTTTCATCGTGTGCACCCGAGCGAACACACAACATCCATGCAGGTAACCGAACCCTGATCATGAGCGTAGCATCATGTGATCCTTGGTCCTGATCTATCGTGAGTGTAGCGACGTGAGCTGGACGAATGGCACACACCACCATTACATTGACCCTCGTGGGAGGAGGTTGAGACAGATTATCAGTCTGTTGAACATAGGAGGATGTGAGCGATCATGACGAAGTCCATGTCACCAGAAGACACACCGTGCCCGCTGTCCTTGGACGACCAGTACGCTGTTCGATATGGGAAGCTTCTTGGCCCTGATGGTTGGGGACAGGGGCACGGCGAATTCGTGGAAACTGTCACGACTGATGAGCCCCCGCATCCAAATACGAGGGAAAACGAACCCTTCGCTTTCCTGCGGCTGCTCGCTGAGATGACATGTCAGGTATGCCCCATTCAACCATCCAATCAGGGAGCACTCACTCGCTTGCGTATTCCCGCGGCCATCATCGAGGGTTCTTCGGTTGGGATGTCGACCCTTGGTGACTCCCGGGGGGGAGACTGATGATTTGGAGGTTGGGGCGACTTTCCCAAACGTGGGTCAGGCGTATGTGAACTAGGGTCCCTCTTTCTCCATGGCAACATTTTGAATATCGAGTGACCCTGGCGAGACTGGTCAGCGTCAAATTTTGCCTCTGTAGCAGAACTCACCAGTCGCACACCTGATGATGGGTCAGATGGGCTGGGAAGTGGTGTGTCATCTTCACAGGGATGGAGAGAAGCATCTGGTGATGGTGGCTGCAGCAGCGTCAACGTAGAAGTAAGATGAGATGGAAGGATCACCGACTGCTTCATAGTCGAATTGCAGAGCTGGTGCACTCAACTGGATCCCGTACTATGCCATTGTGTGAGAACTCGCTTTGGAGGGAAATGAACAGAAGAGGACCTCGAGAAGGTCATTACCATCCTGACCACCTGGCCTCAAAAGCTGCTTGCCTTCTTGTACTTGCTCACCAGTAGATCTCTGACATGTTTTGTCAACGTTAGAGTTTGCTACACGCGAGAACTATGAAGTGTGAATACTTACATGAAAAGGCCCATCTGACTCTAGAAGGTTCTGCAGATGATGAATGATGATTTTTCCATTTGTGTCCCCAGCTGCAGATAACAGTTGTCCGGAGACACAGCAATTGACTGCATCATTCTGCTTTTATCAACGATAGAGCCAATTCGAGCGAGTGTTGATGCATCTAGGAGTATCACCTCTTGAAATGCGCCACATCACGTCCACCTCTCTAGCGCGATAACCGCTTGTGTGACGTGACGAAAGTGACCCATGCCACACAGTAATGTAGGGCTGGTCAAGGTCTGGCATGAGATTATAGGCCCTGGCAAATCCAATGCCAAACAATGATGGGCTGACCATTGTTGGCACTATTAGTGGAAAT
>JBBPMH010000457.1:0-25859 GCA_038090235.1 Pulveroboletus ravenelii
GTCTGATTCTCATATTATCTAGTCACCAAAAAACCTAGAGGAAGACCTCTGAAGAGGCGCCGGCATATTCAAAAGCTATCTACAGCCATAGAAAAAGATACTCATAGTAAAGAAGATGATAACACTCAGAATGAACAGCCAGAAGAAAGGAGAGTCAGGGATGAGAGTCAGCAGCCAGTACTTCCATGGCAAGCCCAACCAGATCCAAATGAGGATGAGGATCCTCCCTCTCTCCCTGAAAGAATGTCTCGGGAGAATATAGCAGGTAAGAAGAATATTTTCCTCTTGAATTTTTGATGTAAAGCTTTTTTTTTCTAGCAATGTTCTTATCCTCTGCCATACTCTGGCATTCTGCATATATGGATCTTGAATCTCTCAATGACAAGTGCTGGATTGAGAGCACTGTTGCTGACTTTCATCTCTCTTCCATCTGGCATAATACCCATGGCAATGCTTTATGTCGCTTCGTCATGGTTTTCCGAGATGCTCATAATCTTCAGCTCCCCCAGGAAGTAGTCATGGAATATAGGCGTGCTCATCATGTGCCTATAGATGGATCTTGTCCAGTGACCCCAATTTCATTTCTGGTCCATGACTCAGAAACAGCACACTTTTTTGCTGTCATCTTCGACTATGGGACTCATACTGCATATGTGCTAGGCAGAAAGATCAGCACTGAAAATCCTTGATATGATGCAAATTGGAAGGCCTGGAGAGGTCCAGAGCCATGGAATATCTTGGCCAACTTTCACCATTGGGATGCTGGAACTGCTGACACTGTCATGGTGATCATCAGAGACTGGCCACAAAGTGGATATGACTGTGGTCCCATAGCATGTGCACTGATTCAAAAGTGCATGGAAGATGGTATCGAAGAAACATGGAGAATTCTGTCAGCATCTCTATTCGCCCACCCTCCTATACCCTGTGGTCATATTCTACACTTGAACATGCTCGGTGCAGTCCGGCAACAATGCATGACTAGTGTTCAAAACTACATGCACTTCAGGGTCCATCCACCACCTGATTGGGACTATATGGAGCTAGATAATGAAATCCTTCAACAGATACAGTCAGGTGGAAATCATGAATGGGACAATCAACTACTACGCTCTCTCACTCTTGCAAGCAACTCTTGTCAAGATTGCCGGACTTTTATTTCTCAGGCATCATCTCAGAATAATAAAAACAATAAACTGGATGATCAGGAGGATGATAGTATTCAAGATCATTATCAAGAATCCCCAGATGCTCTAGATCAAGTCAAGGCCCTATACTCTCTGATTAGGAATCACAAAGTACTTCATGGCACTGCTCCACACTGATCCTTCCTCACCAACTCACAAGCTCTCCGAGGTTGTGCTAGGGCCAAGAAAAGAAATGAGGAGGATGATTTTTATAGAAAAGGGATATCTGAAGAGAAAGAGGAACAACACTCAAGTTCTGCCAGAGCTTCATGCAAGCATGTCAGAGATTGGCAGTTAGGCACTCTTCCATGCTTTCCTACAGTTTCTTGTCCTATTTCCCTCAGTGCCTATCAGGGGCAGCGATTTCTTCCCCATGATCATCGTTATGATGATTATGACGATGGTCCAACACTGGAAATGCTTCAGCAGCCTGAAGTGTATGCTATTCTGACACACCCCTTTCAGCATATGACCCAGGCTCCTGCTTGGATTATGTGGAGAGATCATGGCTATCGCATTCTCAAGGATTCCTTTCAAATGTTTTATCTGGCTGAACCTATTCAAATCATGAGTCATGTCATGAACATAGGAAAGATAGATCCTTCTGATGGGAGATCTCAGGTGAGCTTGCTTTTGATTGTTATGGACAGTGATAGAGCTTATATTTATTTATTAAGGCAGGCAGCAACAACAATAATGCTGATGAAATCAAAATCATGAGTGCAAGAGAAATGCTGGAATACTATATTGGGGACTTTCCACCCTATCGTCATGGTCATGACATGTTCGTTCGTGGACGCCTTCCTATCTCTAGTAGGGAAGAGAAGTATGTTCAAGTCGATCTCGAGCAAGACAGCATGGATATTTCAGTGAATGACATCCAGATCTCTATCGATATCGACAGCATCATTTGGACCACCAGGAAGCTGGTCTGCAAGCATAGCATTGGAGTATACTTGACTCCTATCTATGATAGCAAGGCTGGAATTCGAAAACACAATCATATTTATGTCGACATTCTCATTCCCCAGTCTGAAGAAGATCAACGTGCATTTGGACCTCGTACTGAATGGCTGTCAAAGAAGTTTCCCTTGAATGCCATCCCTCACACAGTCATCGGGCAGCTTTCTTCCACTACTGGTCATGGTCTATGAGTCTATATCTTCTTTCCAAGAATGATTCATCACTGTCCAATGACAGGACAACAAATGAATATAATGCCTAAAGAAGTTTTAGATCCTTTTTGGGAGGAAATCTTCTTGCCTGCTTTAGATGATCATACTACAGAGAGCTGGGCTCCATATATGTCACAGACCTTGGAGGAGACCAGATACAAGCAGAGGGGTACTTTATGGAGTCAAAAAACCCTTCCTCTCTCCAATCGCATATTTCTGGAAATACAGGAAACTATGAAGGAACTCATAGCGGAGGAACAGGATCGCTCTATGTATGGTTCCTTTTTCTTTGCAGTAGAAGGAAAGGGTATCAAGCTCCTTACCAAGGATGGTCAAGATGGAGTATTCATCTCTCCTGAAGCTGCTCTCAGGTGCAATCTATCTTGCCTTGATTGGGATTATATGCTCGATCGCAAGAATGGTGAACTTGTGGTTGATGTCGGCGTCTCCTTCACTCTCACATGCAGTGGAAATGTACCTATTACTGGCCTATGGAGGCTAGATGTACTAGAGGAGTCTTATACAGCAGCAGGCTTCAACAGAGGGTCCATTCACCATCATTCCACTCTTTATAACTATGGTGCTCTGCAAGCTGAGATGAGTCAGGATTGTGCTTTCCAAACTCACATTGCCTTTCGAAACACCTATAACCTCTATTATGATATTCCTGTTTTCCTGAAGGACAGTGAAGCCTATAATGTCACTGCAAGATATCATAAGGAGTGCTCTGACACTGCCAGGATCTTTCGCAAGGCTAGGACCAGGACATATGGAGTGAGAGATGAGTACCGAGTAAGTGGCCAGACTGCATAGATTTTGTTGAGAGATATCATTTCACAGGCAAGACTATAGTTTTTCATGCTACTTAGCACTAACTGACATTGAACATGTTTTTTAGGCAAGACGATATATGGAGTCCAATCCTGTCCTCTGGCTTCCCTCTGAGTTCTGGTTTGATTTTCTGGCCAGCAGGGTTGAAGCCATACAAAGAACTCAAGTCCAGCTTAGGAGCCGCAATCCACCCAATCTTGGTATCATAACAGGCATTCTCAACCACATGCTTCGCTGTGTTATTTCTACACCCATTGTATATGATTTCCATATCCGAGAGTCATTGGCTCTTATGGAATATCGCAATGTGGTGGTGAAGACACATATGTTCTTTCTACATGATCTCGTCCTTGACTTAATACCCTGTCTGGACAGTATTCAAGAAGTGGATGATTTCTGGGTGCTGGCTCTTATGGGTCTTAACTCAAAGGCCCAGCGGGACAGGGCCATTGCTTCCTGATGTCCTACCATATTGGATGGCTTTGATCAGACAGCCATGTTTCCTATCGGTCCTAATCCGACCTGGGGCAAGTTGAAAAAGGTGATCACAGTGAATCCAATGCTGATGCTGAAGGAGTGGTCTATGCCATCTAGTCTGCGAAATCCATCTGTGGTGGTGGCTCATCTGTTCTGCGAGTTCACTAAACAGATATGGTTAATGCTAGGCAGATCAAGCTTAAAAGGAATCGAGCCCATGCTGACCTCTTTGCATGATGCCATGAAATGCTGGACAGCTGCTAGCATTGATCAGACACTTTTCCATTCTGCCTTTAAAGCTTGTAATACAAGTCTGGAAAATAAGGAAGGCACAGCACATGGTTGTGATGGACCACAATCTATGTCCTTTGGAAGGCGAAGAGAGATATATTTTCCAGGCCAGAAGACCAAGTTTCCATCTAGGAAAGACTCCCAATGGTCAGTTTTCTGGAATAAACAGGGTTACATCAAGGCCTACCATCAATTGTTGAAGGATAGAATGACAGAAGAGGGCTTTTATTTGACAGATGCTTTAGAGATGATCTTCTCACATCTACAATGTCTTCCTATGAGCCAGAGGATGACGAAGAAGAGCAAAGGATATGTGTGGAAAATTGAAAGAGGCTTCTTTATATTTCATACAAACTCAAAGTTCTACAAGATCGAGAGTCTTGGAAAAGAATCCAAGGAAGGCAAAAGGACCCGTGGAGATCGGACAGTTCACCATCAACTAAAGTCCAGAAAGGTGTTTGAAGAGGATCTATGGTGCTCCAGTGGGTTTAATAGGCTAGCAAGCAAGAAGAATGAAACAGATCAACAAAAAAGACGTGCATATCTTCGACGGCTCAGTATGGCCAGTAAAAACAAGAGAAAGCTTCCGAAGCAGGCTGAGATACAGGAGTCTCAAGCAGTGGTTGCTCCTGAGGATTAAGAACAGGAGTTTGATTCTACACTCACTGGATTGATTGACATCAGCAAACCAACCCTCTCCTGGCCAGAGCTGGCCAGGGCTGGCCAGTAGTTCCAGCTATCCAGCTACCTCCAATAAGGTACCTAACTGGCTAGCTCTGTCCAGACTATCCCAGAGTGTGCAAATGACCCCCCAGTCTAGGACAGTCTAGCTGCATCTAATGAAAAGTAGTCTACATTATCTTACTCCAGAATAGAACAGTATCACCCAGTCTATCACAAATGTTCAAAAATGACTGATAAAATTCCGAATGGGGACAGCACATGACAGATAAGGAAATATACAAAAAACGCGGCCATCCGATCTAATCAACATCAACATCAAAACCTGTCGTTGTGCCAGACGCATATCCATTCCTGACGAAAATAATATATTAGCAATGTTCACAAGTAACCAACCACTTACTTTCCAATTTTAGCCCATTGGACACGAAGCGCTCTCGTTTTGGCACGGTGGATGGGAGCTGTGTCACATTTCGACATGAGACCAAGAATGTCAACATAGACATCAGCATAAATGTCGCATTTGAAGGTGACTTCCTTCCCATCAGATGCAACCTCGTCAAGCGCAAGCTTGATCTATTTGAGTTGTGCATCAGTATGAATAATTATATAAATTTGAACATTTATATGGCAGTAGCAGCAAGCGCGACAGTGGTGCGTGGAACTTCGTTTCTGAAGATCTCAGGGAAAAGATTGCCCATGGAGTTGGAACCAGTGTAGAAAAAATCAATGACAAGGCTGGAAAGCGCAGGGTGCGCAAGGTTGTTCGTATGACCCTGGTAAGAACTTTAGCTTGCAATTGCCAGAAGCCTACCACTTACCTCCTCATCCACCCCATGCTTCAAAAATGCACCTCGATCCAGAAGCGTTTTAGCAATATTAGCATTGGTAGAACGTCGGTTTTGAGGATCCCACTCGTAGCGCTCACGGGCAAAGTTGCGTGCCTTCTTTTTGAGAGAAGATCGCCAGTTCCCGATATCTTCCCAAAGCTGAGATTGTGTTAGAAAAAAGAAAGAAAGAAAAGTGCCGACACGGACGAGCTTGGTGATATCACTCGCATGTTGAGGCCACCATCCTTTTGGGGGTAGCAGTCAGTCTCGCACTGCACGGATAACTGCACTTACCTTCCGGTATAGCTAACCCTCAACTTTGATGCTCAGCTATAGCTTCATCCATGTATTCGCCAGCCTTGGTATTAAACTGTGGGCATAGCAGGAACGAATTAATGGACGTGAGGTCGCAGTGGGAGAATTGTTTGGCACGCTCAATAATATTGTGGACAGCAGGGGCATAAAAATGCAGTTGGGATGGACCCACGTTATCTGGATGTGTACCAGATGTAGATCTAATGACAGGTAATGGAAGGGAGTTGGGGAGAGGGTTGACATCACTGGTCATTGTGGTAGAGGGTAGAGGAGAAGCCGCAGCTCGAAGGCAGGCTGAGATGGGAGCCTCAATTTCTGAGTCAACCGAATCATCTGTGACAGCGTGGCTATGGCTGACACTGTGAGAATGTTGTGATATCTGCTGGCTTCGGATGGCTAGAAGCTGCATGTTATCAGGGAGATGGGGTGGACAGTTGCGTTGGTGGTGCTGAGTGACAACATCTTCTGTATCTACTGATCATTTAGTAAGAAATATTGAACAGCTCTTCACTTACTTTGAGGCGCCACACGAGCTGGAGGATTCTGAAACCCTGGCGGAATATTCGTAGTAGGTTCCCCCGCGCTGCTGTATCTTGTCGTATTGGTACCTTGGTCACATTGTGATTAGTAGGTTGAAATTTAATATTCATGTTACACGTACTCGCAGTTGGATTTTCCCATGCCACCTGGGAATACCTGGATTAAATAACTGGGCAGGCACTCACAGTATGGGACAAGACTCACGTTCATTGCGAATGATGGACTCCACAAAGCATTCGTCCTCACTCAGGGATGCTTTATCTACCTCAGATGATTCAACACGGTCAGTGTTACCATTGAGGCCTTTGACATTTGTGTCACGTGCTCGGGGTATTGCGTTAGCTGGCTCCTGGTCTCGCACACAAGGCCTGGGAGTGACTGACAATCTTGAAATTGGCTGCGAACGTTGATATGTGCAAGAGGCTGACATGTCCGAAGACCGAGCTGCCGCTACTGCAAGCAGAGATAGTTGCGATGACCGTTGTTTAGGCTGGGAGATATCCATATCATTGTATCCTGCTCTATAGTCACCATCGTTCGACTGGCATTCAGACGGGACACCAGAAGTTGGCGCAGTAGAATCAGAGCCGGCACGCGATATGCCTGCCGAAAACACAGAAGCGCCGCGAGAGGGAGGACAGGAAGACCTGGATGATACCACAGAGGACCTATCATCATGTATAATATGACTGACAGGTGACGACAGCGGATGATGTACTCACGGACGCCTAGGAGGAGCACCATCCTTCTGGGAATGAGATCTCATTTCAAGTCCGGTACCATCCTTGGAAGAAGCGGTCGTCTGCGAGGGTAGTTGAAAGCCGAATTGACCGGATTGCGACAATGTAAATACTGGCTGCACACTGGTTGATGGGGTGGAAGATTCTGCCCATGGGGGAATCTGACTCTCCTCGTCATCATATACTGCATCCAAGGAATGAGAGGGGGCCATCGGGTTGACATCTTGCCCCCGCGTTGCTATATCGAGGCTTCGGGTAGACTGCTGTGAGGATCTTGCAACTTGGAGGTGTTCAATGTGTTGCAATTGCTGAATCGACCCCCCAGAGCCTTTTCCAGCACGTGACGAATGTTTTGGTTGAGTCTCATGCACATGCTCAGGTTCTGCAATGTATGGAGTTCAAATGGTGAATGGAATCTCAACAATAAATTTAGAATGCTTGAATTCACCTGAACATTCATCGCCGAAAAGCTCTTCAGGTCTGAATCGCTTGGTGTTAGGAACTTGAACCTCCTCTACGATGACCTGGGGACTGCCAGTTTCCTTGGTAGTCTTCCTCTTGGGAGCCATGAGGATCGGTCAGACAGTTCCCACTTCCAACGTGACAGAAGTTATAGAGGAAACCTCATGGTCACATTGAGATAAATGCAGTGTCTACAATACGTCAATGGGTAACTCACAACCAAACAATGGTGAATATCAATAAGTAAACCACACACAGAAACGTAAAGAACAACAGGATGATGCGTAGTGATCACAAGAAGCATGGCCTACAAAACGAGAGGGAGTCGGCTGAATAATCTAGTGATGGAATGATTTGTGCGCTGGGCTGCAAGAAAGTAGTATAATTACTAGGATGGAAGTGACAGCTTCCCTAAGACTGACTTTGTCTGTCTTGTAGAACACCGTGTAGGTAATGCGCTTGTGCTACGGGTCATCCGGTTAGTAGGACGGCAAGAATCAGAACGGGACTGGGAGGACTCCAAGCAACCATGCTTCGCAGTGGGAGATACAAAATCGTCTGAATCACTTTCACAGGCTCGCCTCAGACTCCGTTCTACAGGTTGGTGTAGGCCCGAGTCACTCCGAATAGTTCCATGACCAGGAAGTAAATTTTTCCACACTGCGGGAGGGGCAAGCAAGTTTGCGACCATTGGTGGTCCCGACTCGGATCACACAACACTTCCGGACAAAGCCCGGTGAGGGGCCTCTGTTTTGAGTGACGCGTCGTCCCAATCTTCGGGTTTGAGTTCAGAAAGAGCTGTTATTATGTGCTTGATGAAGGTGTCGTGGTTGCATGAAGTCTTATGATAGAAGCCTCCCTGTTCGTTGGTGGCCAGAGGCAGGATGATTTCCGCTTGAAGGCAAGTAAGGAGTGGAAGGAGTTTTTCGAAATACGGGTGTATGTGCTTCACAATGAATGGGGTCCATGTCAGGTCTGACTGAATGGTGATCGTTTTGAACACACTTGGTCTGAAGGTGTTGAAGAACTTGTCATAGCAATCCGCAAGGTCGTCCTCGGATTTTTGCGTCGAGGGTCCATCATAGAGAACACATATCCCGACAAGGACATAAAAAAAAGATTCCAAATCGTGAAGTACATCATGCACCACTGGTTGTCCTGGACCTGCCATCACGAGTTGCACAGACATCCACGACCATGTTCCCTGAGTTATTTGTGAATTTAAATAAACCCAATAAAATCATTGAGCATACCGTCCGATATAGCGGGCATAAGTCAATCGTTTGGCGAGGGTCCTCATGCAGATCATCGGTACCCATCAATAGCACAATGTTGTGCTCACCAGTGAGGTCCAAAACAGACACCAGCATTGGCTTATCAAGGGAGCCAATCCTCCAGACAGGAACACGGTTGTCGTATTTGATCGGTGGCCCGGCTTCAGTTTCGATTGGTGACATTAGAGGATCATTGGGATAGAGAAGACCAGCTTTTGATGATACAGATGTATCCGAGGGTGTAGTCACGAGAGAAGGTGCCATAGGGACTGCATAGCCCCAGTCTCTGAGGACCCCCCGCCGTTCGAGATTCTGCATTCTCTAGCACAAGCTCTTCCGAGTGTCCTCAGAGAGCTCAGCCATAAACAAGCTGTGATCAGTTCTTTGACCCATTGTCATGCAGAGGAAGAGATTTATGGGGCTGACGTCACAGTGCAGAATACCAGCAACCTCAGATGCGTTCTTGTGCGCTAGAATTTGGTCAGAGATTAAGGCCTAAGTCTTTAAATGAAGCTCTACTGACTGACAATGTAATCTAAGAATGCGACAAGGAGCTCTCTGAGGGACGAGAATTCAAAAATAAGCTTTCCGACAGGACAAGTGACGAGACGCGATAAGACTCGGAGGTGGAAGGGGGTGTCAGGCGGGAGAGCCGAATGAAGAAAATGCGTAGAGCAATTGACTTCTGGGTGTGGGTGTTCGGGAGTCCAGAGATGCGTCTTGACTTGCTGCTCGCTGACAAGGGTAGGGACACCTTCAACATTATGTCGCTCCAGGATGTGCAGGATCATGCCCTCGGTGTACTTCCTGAGAGGATCGATCCACGAATCCTTAATTGCTACAACCGGCTCATTTTCATCGCTCGAGTGCATTTCACCCTCCCAAACTGTTGTTCCTCGACCAACCAAGCTATCGGATATGGCGAGAAGGCTCCTGAGCCAGATCCTGCGATGCTCGCCATGCCTGTCAAGGATTTCCAACCACTTTTTCCTCTCTCCTTGATCCTGAAGAGTTTCAATGTCTTGCCCTATGTCTTGTTCAATGTCCCTGTCGTCCGGCTCCGATTCGTAGTCTGAGGACTCCTCGTTCCCAGCCGAACCAGACTTTGGTATAGCTTTATCATCCAACTGGGAGGTCAGGCTATCTGTTGACCTGAACTCTGACAATGGAAGGTCCTCAGCATCTGATCGAGGGTCCTCATCGTGCTCTGAATGATCGGCATCCGGTTCCGAGATCTCATTCGACCCATCCCACTTAATTGAACCATTGAATCCGATATTTGAGTAATCCGGGAAGGATACACCAATGAGGATATGTAAGAACTGTAGTGGCAAAGAATTGATGTTGAAAGGACAGGTCGAAATTGACCCACCGCGATAGAAAGTTGTCAGGTAGATAGACGATCCGAGAATGCGAATACACGAGAGGAGGTGACGGCTGTCTTGCACGCCCAGAAGACATGATGCTTTGCCAGCAATTTCTATGAATGATTCCTTTTCCCTCTTCGGGTTGGATTGACTCTTTACCTCACAGAACGTTACAACCTGTTCCCAGATTCAATTGCTGACCCCCTCAGGAGCCTGAAAGTAGCAAGTGATATCAGGCTTTCTCGCCGCATATGCTCCATCCAAGGGTTTGTTTGCAGATTGGGCATCCCATTCACTGTCAGCCGGTAAGTCAGACTCAGTCAGCACGTGGCTCATTGAGTACTAATACTAAGAACTCACAAGCACAGTATGCCGCACTCCTTGTGCACAGCAGTACGTACACTGTTCAGGAATTTTGCGAGTTCGGTTTCACGATTGGTGATGTTGCACCGGTTAATCGCAGGATAACGAGTCCATTTTTTCGAATGTTTTCCCTTACTAGTGCTACTATAATGTCCTGTGGATTTCAAAGCCTCTAACAAACTCGCTAGTGAGCTGCCCTTTGGGAATATGAACCATTCTGGGTAGATGAAGTTTAAAAACGAGATGCTGTCCTTCTGCTGAGTAAGCCGCACAGTGGTTTCTTGGGTGTCGTTCTCGAGTAACCGGTCCATTGTAGGACGGTGCCAGTCAGTTTTGCACCTGAGCAGTTGGGGTATAGTCGGTATCTGTGATTTTCAGTGGGTTATCGCTCTTCTGTTCCTTGGTCCGTGAAGCGCTCACAGTCGCCAAGTTGTAGGGCGTGGCTTGTGGCTCAAGCTAGAAAACAAATTTCATTTTCTTGATTATATTGGTAAGACTGATTACTCACTCAAGCCTTTCCTTTCTGTGCAGCAGATGGTGTCACTGCAGGATGGCTAGTATCCATGCTCAGCAAGCAGGTGGTGGGAGGAAAGCAGCTGATCTAGTAGTTAATTATCAGACAAAATTGATTCTCAGGCAAAATTACACAAGGTTAACGAAGTATAATCCAAATATTGGTATAGTAGAAACCTCGGTTTAGACAGTAGATAACGCATAATAAAACTCTTTCAACCAATACTTATTCAGCCAGAACTCAGTACTTAGCTCGTAACTACTTGACTTCGTCAAGCGTGAATGCGTTTCAGCCCCAAAATGGGGGATAAGATGAACAGCAGAGCGAATAAGTGAGAGTGGAATCACCTCTCCAATGCACTCTCCATTTGCCCTCACCGCTCGTTTTAGATGATGCATCCTAGTCACTGGACTGATATCTGCAGGATTGGCCTGAGGTGTGACATTGAAGCATTGAACATATGCAGCAAAAAAGTCACAATGGAGGGGACGGAATATGACCTGGAGCTGAACAACGGAGTGTCCAACTAATCCGCGTCTTGGCTAGTCACTCTCGGGTTAGGGACTGATGATCACTGAATCATATTGACCATAGGGATCCGCAGTCGAGAAGGGACAGGCACGGAGTGTCTGAGGTGGTTCCAAATCCCCATTGTGATATGATACTTGCTGTATGCGCACCTTGTGCCATATTTGAAGTTTGATGTTATCCGGGGACACCGAGCTACCATTCTGCTGTGTGAAGAATGCAGAAATGGTGGGAATTAGGTCAGGCAGTTGATATCTGTCAGCGGCCTTGGTGACAGTTAGCCACGATGAAGGCTTGGTTGCGAGATGGAATGCAGTAGTCAATGTTGCGAATGTACGGAAAGGCGTTTGGGTGGAGAAGGCGGACACTCGGAGAAGGGCGGAGGAGGCTGAGAAATAGTCAACCAGAGGGTGCACTGGGTTAAAATACTCGGAGATGGAGAGCCCTTCAGCATCCGGCTCATGGTCCTCTTCGTAATCATCGGCGAGACCTTCTAATATTGGGTCTGCGTGGCGGTGCTCCTCAATATAAGTTGCTAAGTCGAATTGGAAGCATTTTTCAGACCTGTCAAGGTAGCAGGCGATCTGGCTATAGTAGTTTTGGTTGTTACCAGCGCGGGCTGGCACCTTGATTTCGTCAACGTGTGCATGCTCAGTGACATCAGCAGTCCATTGCATTGCTGCTCCAGACTGACGAATCCCCAGGACCACACTCTGGAGGAGCTCTAGCTTGGGTATCTCCCAATTCTCTCGTGCGCCATGGTGGATAATAGCGTCTTTGTTGTCATGGAACTCCTGAAGTGCCTGAGCCACCCGATCAAGGGAATGTGTTATGAATATCAGTGCTTGTGCAAGGTAGCGGAAGTCCAGGAGTGCACGGAGAGCAACAAGGAACCTATGAGGGACCCCACCAGCAACAGCACCGATGATGTACCATTGGATGGCACAATGATCACGGCTGGTAACTTGCTTCAGCGTGGATATACCGTCGCCGAACGCTCAATACCCTACAGGGGTCTGGATGATGGAGAAGCGAAAGTCCAACTCCATAGCCCCAAGCACTGCGATGCACCACTTAACGTCGTGGTCCCAAGAAAATCGATGAAAATGGTGCAAGGGCTCAATAGTAATAAAGTCACAAGGATCTGACAAAGCCCAGTTCATCCAAACCAGATTGACGACACTGTTTAACCCCAACGATTTGATAGCCTTGAGAAAATTCTTGTAATCCTTCGGCGAATGTTTCGAACAAGCGGTACGAATTGCGGCCAGGGTTTTCTCTGCAGTTCGAGGTGGGTGTCGATGTGGATGGCCAAAGTCCTTGGATGTAGCGGTGGTGACCGGGGAGCATTTTGGCCCTGTAGCTGTTAATAAACTTTCTTCTGGCATGTCTGCTATCCACGAAGCCAGTGGAGTAAAGCAGTAGCATAGGTTACTGACAGGGTCGCTCATCATGATGCCCACCGCCACTGCAGCCTTCAAGGGCGAGAGGACGATGTTGAGGGCCTGGTGCACCAATCGATCCTGCAGTAGACTACAGACGCGGGTGGTTTTGTGAGTGAACTTTGCAATGGGAAGTAAAGAGAGGAGGAGGTAAGCATGGAGGGATGTTTTGCTGTGGATGCGTGCGTCAATGTTGGCAAGGCTGATGAGGACTGGATGAGCAACACGGTTGCCACTCATGACCGAAATATTCGTCTTGTCAGATGATAAGACGACTCCGAGGAGAGTGGTGCCTGGTGGTAAGGCCTCCTGAGGCAATATTATTCTCAGTATACTGAAGATGCAGAAGTGAGCTTACCTGAATGCTCCAAGCTCGATCCCCACTTAGCCATTCATCATAGACTCGACAGATCTTCGCAGCGCAGGTCCAAACTTTTCTCAGGACGAACGAAATATGAGACTCAAAAAGCGGGTGGCTAAGGAGAGCTTGCAAACAGTCGATCGGATTGCGGTAGAATAGACATAGTGGCTGTTTGACAGGGTACTCAGGCTGTAGTATTTCACATCGCCACTGTGGGCCCCGCGGAAGGATTTCTGCCTGGGTTCTGAGCTCTTTTGCAGAGTGAAATGACAGAGAGGTACCCTTGATCTGCAGGGAGTTAGCAAAAGAAACCAAGCCAAACGATAGTACTTACAATGTCAAGCGACAGAAGGCTGTCAATGGCTGCCATGCTAAGGCAAGAGCGTAACAGCCAAGATGCGAAAGCCCATTCTTGTTTCGAAGCCCAAGGATAGTAAATATTTTCTCATCTCTGCCCTGCATATTGATCTCCCCAGAAATCATCCATGAAGGTCTTACCACCGGGGAAGATTTCTCCACATCCCTGGAATGTCTCCACAAAGTGTCCTGGGCAAAGAAGTCCAGTGGGTCGATGAGGTTTGGATCCGGGTGGGTCACCGAAAGGATCCGGGGTGCAGTCATCCATGTCAATGTCTTTGGAGGGTACAGGACTCCCAAGCGGCTCGCGTTCTTCCTGAGGCAGCTGATCCTCATTGTAAGAAAAAGGAACCTTCACTGAGTCCGCCGAGATGTCCTCAGCAGGGTTGTCAAGCTCGTCGAACAGAGATAGACTCCCATAGCACGAACCGGTGGGTTGATTCATGTGCTGCAGAACATTAGTCTCTGTACAAAATTTCTTATCGCAGTGAGGGCAACTGATTGCCTTGAGTTGCCTGCAGGTCATTTTAACTCGAGGCATGGGCAGGATGACGGCCCATGGTGGAGATACTGCTTGCGCTAAAATTACCAAAACTTCTTCGACACAAAGCGCTGAGAGTTAGCCAGCATCACATGTCATAATACTCATGTCCACCACGCTGTCAGGACCCGAAGTTTGTAACCATCACTATTACCATCACCATGAGTCCTGACTCAGTCTGTATACCGCAATCTGGTGCACCAACGTCCAGGAACCCACAAAGTGCGACCAGGCCAAAATCACTTGAATATCTTTGACAGGACTGGTCAGATGAGATATTTCATCTTGCTCCAAAGTTTATGGAGCTCAACGAGAACACGGTTTCCCCAGTTTATCGACGACCCTCTTCCGACATGCAATCCGACAAGTTCAGTGATCCTCTGGTCAATATCAAAGCTGGAGAGTTATCCACTGAGACCGGCCACTCCAATCTACCGGGCACAAAGGTGAGAGAGTTACAGCTGTTTTCAAAATGATGCAGAAAATGGATCGAAAAAAGTCGCGCCTCGGAAGCTGCCGGGAAAGGGCCCCAAATTCACCTGAGTCAATTTTCACCCGCTGTGTGACCTGTGCTTCGATACTCTCCCACCATGCCACCATCAGAGTCCCCAACTCCGGAAAAAGTGTCTACGTTTGCTGTAGCCCTTACAGTCTACTCCTCCCCAAAGAAGAAGGTCAGGGGCAAAGTCTCTACAAAGGAGGAGAAATCTGTAAAAATTAAGGAGCTATCATTTTCCATCAACAATGACAACTATATCGATTTTTTGTGCAGCATACTGGAGAAGCATGGGCAGGACCAGTACATGATTTCGGAGAAGAAACACTTTCCTTTCAAGTTCATACCACCCAAGGCAAAAAGGTAAAGTGCTATATTTTTCTTCAGTCGTGTAAATACATTTTATCCCTGCATTTTACTTAGCCAGCGAGCCAATGATGCTATGGATGTTGATAATAAGGCCAACTACCAGGAGATGGTGAAGAAAATCCTTGCCACTAACCCTGGAACGACGAAGATCTATGTCGACATGAAGCAAGTCAAGAAGCTTCCTTCCACAGACAATTCTGATGACAGGAATTCCGAAGCATCCAATATAGACAGTGACCAGGTATGGATATGAATATTCTACTCTTCGACCTATATACAATCTGAGTAAATGTAGAGCCCAGTGCTCAAAGCCACAGCTTTAGATGCACACTATGCGCAGTGGCATATCAGGCTTCAAAACCGCTACAAGAATGAGTTTGACGAGGGGCTAACATATGTCAGTCCAACAGGAACAGCATTCCCTCTTACTCCGGCAATGATTACAGATTGGTGCCGCGCATTGGTATGTTCACTCTTCGTTCATTGTGATAAAATTCTAACCAGCACTCAGGAGGAAGGCCAAGCCACATTAGCCATGCCACCCAATCTCCCCTCTTTCAATGTAGCCAACAAAGCGCTGTTCTTACATCCAGCACAAAAAGCACAATCAGCAGCGGTGACACCAAATGTCGATTTCAACTCGTTGACCTCCATCTTACTCCTTCAAACACTCACGAACTCCAGTCTTTTATCATCTACTGTGGGCTCTCCCTCTGTGCCTTCTACCACTGCCTATCCAGCACCCGCTGTGCTCCCAGTGACTCCGACACTCAAATCCGCACATCCACCTACCACCGTTTCCCCATCAGTACTGTCACCTTCCAAGCTTCGGCGGTTTCTTTGCCACACTGAAATCAGTCTCGGAGTGCACAACACTACTTTCTATGAGCACAACCTGGAACTCCAAGGAATTGGACCGGATATTCTCGGAGACATCAGTGATGACATTCTTTTCAGAATGGGAATTCCAACCGGCGATATCGTGCGTCTCAAGAAAGGCAGTTTAGTGTGGTGGAATGGCCCCCATGCAAAGCGAAAGCAGAGCAACACAGTCACCTCAACATCGTCAAGCACTGATTATAACAGACTGCGAGCTGGGTCCCCTGATGATCAACCATCCAAGAAACGGGTCGCATATGAGAAACGGTACCATGGCGGCAGTGGCTGTCACTTTACGGGGCCACCGATGCAAGACGGAGATGCCGATCCAGGCACTGATTATGATTTATACTATAAGTGTGATACTCAGAACCAATGGCTCCCCATTCCGAAAGGCTTTTTTGTCGCTGAAGACGCAGAAGATGATCCCCCATTCAGATACTAGTGGGTACATAGTTATCATGTAGTTTCTACACTATGTACCCGGACGCTCTAAAGTATCCTTCTGCCTTTTCAGGGGTGATATTCTGACATGCATGGGCGATCGCTGTTACTGAGAGATCACCATTGTGGCGGCAAAAGTATGCTTTCATTGACGAGAATGCTTGCTCAATGGGGTTGTAGTCAGGGGAGTAGGGTGGTAGGTATATTAGCTTGCATACTAAGACCAATCAGTAGAACGCCATACGAATCTATGTGATGAAACTAACAATGCATGTCCTCAACTAATACTCGAACCGCTTCTCCATGGTGAATGCGACAGTTATCCATGACGAGAACGCTGCGTGAACCAGGATATGGGTTGGTAAAGGGCATCTGTGTGACAATCAGCACTGAACCAATGTAAATATCAGTCCATACCACATGTTCCCTCAAAAACATTAGAAAACGTTCACTATCAACTGGGCCCTCAATGATATCATATGTGATGACACCGTCCAGCGTAATAACTGGGAGAATTGAGTAGCGCACTCCACATACAAAGCACTGTCTTCCCAAACAACGCTGTCCTTTGGCTGACCATCCATGCAAGCGAGACGATGTGCGCTTGTCCTTGGCAGCTTCGTCAATAAATAATAGCATGTTAGCATCTGGTACCTCCGCTCCAATACGATTCATGTAAATGGCTCATAATTCTGCATTTCGCTTGGCAGCTGAAAACAAGATAGCTTTTCGTGTGAGGTGAAGGCGCTGAATTGTTCAGAAAAGAGTGGGGACCATAGCATACACCTGGCGCTTGTGCCAAAGCTCATGCTGAAGTTCGTCCAAGTAGACCATTCTTCGATGCTGAATGACTGTATGAATGAAGGTAGTGTTGGCACTACTAAGGATTCGGCAGCGTCCAGTGGTCCGAGAATACTGGTGGGGGTCAGAGATGACACCATACCATTTGTAAAAATTGAGTGTTCGATAAACCAGTGTCTTCTTGATGCCTAGAAGGCCACAGATGTCTTTTGCACTGTAGCCATCTCAATGGAGAGCAGGAATGTGGAGTTTTGTGTCGGTCATTACAATGTGTGTTGGCATGAGGTGACACTGCGATGGTATGAAGCCACACGACGCACGCTGTAGGGCAATTTGCCCACTCAGGTGAATTCGGGATCCTTCCCCGGCAGCTTCCGAGGCGCGACTTTTTTCAATCCATTTTCCACATCGTTTTGAAAACAGCTGTAATGCAAACTTGACTGGAACACTCAGCAAAATGCTTCAAGTTGCCCCACTTGAAAACATCACCTTTGAGCTCGTGTCTCGGTCACATCGTCCCCCCTCCACACAGCAGCACAGAAGCTTACCTCCTTCTGGAGGCTGCCCGAAGCGACCGAACCATTTCTCGCATGCGAAAGGATCTCGCATACGAGATTGTTCATCGCAATATCATCACCCTACAACTGAACTGACTCGCTCTCGAAAATGCGCAGAACGACTCACGTGCTGCTGATGAATTTGTTGGTCACATCCACCTCTCCATCAGACAGAATGGCTATTCGGCTGCTTGTGAGCACGCAATGCAAGAATCTCATTCACCACATTGCAGGGTGAGAGGTATGTTTTGTTCAATTCCTTGCACTTTTCTCTGACAAGCTTACACACGTGCACCATCACAGATTCAGCATCTCCCAAGTGCTGGTCATCCGGCCTCAACGTAGTCTTAGACTAGTTTATGCTGATAGTACTGCTAGTGAATAGTATGTAAAAATTGTTACTAGTAATTCACAGTTCGGATGTTCAGTGTTCAGTATTCACTTTTTTCAAATGGAAGTTCACTGCCTCATATGTTACCAGCTGTCGCACCCCCTCCCATGTTGTGCCCGACTGGGACTTAGCTAATTAACAAGCGAACATCCGGCCCGCTGATGAGTCAGCTGAGTCCAGATTGTCACAGACCGTCCAACCTGTGCCACACTGTGCCAGACCGTGGCTCGGCTAATTTGCTGGTACCTCGGCTACAGAAAAGGGCTGGTTTGCTGATGGAACTAGAATGTAGTTCTAGTGATTTAGAAGAAGAAAGATATAAAGAGATGGAAGAGGAAGAGGAAAGTGATGAGGATGAGAATATATAGAGCTATTTACAGCCACTGAACAAGTATATGAAAGAAACAGTGACTGGCTTGGATATTTCATCACCTTGCTCATTAGAAAACCATTTGGAATAGCATGCTTATTAAAGCAGCCCTTTACTGGTCAAATTTAGTGACACAGGGAATGAAAAAAATGGAATAGATCAGTTGCAGAAGAATTATACAAAGAAAGCAATAGATAAGAGTAATGAATACATGAACAGTGCACTTATGGAAGCATCAAAATAGGTCCTAAGCTGGTCCAATTTGATTGGGAAATAAACAGAATACAAGAGAAATACTATATTTGATCTGTTACAGAAGAATTGTGAAAAGGAAGCAATGAATAGGAGTTGACAAACAAAAGACGAACATACGAATACATGAACAACGCGCTTATGTAAGCATCAAAACGGGCCCAAAGCTGGTCCAATTTGATTGGAAAATAAACAGAATACAAGGAAAAGACTCTATTTGATCTGTTACAAAAGAATTGTACATAGAAAGCAATGAATAGGAGTTGATGAACAAAAGACGAACACACGAACACACGAACAGCGCGCTTATGTAAGCAAAAAAACGGGCCCTAAGCTGGTCAAATTTGATTGGAAAGTGAATACAATAAATAAATTGTGCAAGGAAAGCAATAATAAAAGTTGATGCACAAAAGACAAGGACTGCTATATGAACACCCAAATTTCACTGCTTACGCAAGCATTGACTGACAAAGATGATAGTCATATTTGTTAAGTATGACAAGATTATGTTGGTATATAGCATAACCTGCCTTCTCCCCTCTGTCTCAACTATTCTGGCTTCAGGAATATTCAGCTATATCATCTGGGAAGCATTCTACTATTTTTCCTGGGTTCCATACAGCTCTGGAAAGGAGCTGAGCTTATCTCATATGATATGAACATCTTCTCTTCCACCTCTATAAAAAGATTGATTTTTCTAGCCTCAGGGGAACTTGCTATGGACATGAAAAAGACTGTTCACACTATTTTTTGGCCTTGCAAAGATAATGGTAACATTCACTAAGCACCAAAAAATCATGTTGGTACTTGGCATACCTCCCCCTTCTCCTCCCTCAACTATGATATCCAGCCACATCATCTAGGAAGCAATCTACTATTTTTCCTGGGTTCTATACAGCTCTAGGAAGGAGAAAAGATAGTTTAAAACAGCCCTGCAATGTTCTTTCACATGACATCATCTCTTCTATCCCTATAGAAAGATCAATTTTTCTAGCCTCAGGGAGACTTGCTGTAGACATATAAAATAATGTGAACACCATTGTTTGGCCTTGCAAAGATGATGGTAACATCAACTAAGCACAAAAAAATCATGTTGGTACTTGGCATACCCCCCCCCTCCCCCCCCCCTCAACTATGATATCCAACCACATCATCTGAGAAGCGTTCTACTATTTTTCCTGGGTACCATACAACTCTGGGAAGAGCCTGAAATAGTTTTAAATAGCCCTGCAATGTTACTTCACATGCTATGAACATTTTCTCTCCTAGCCCTATGGAAAGATCGATTTTTCTAGCCTCCAGGAGACTTGCTAGAGACATATGAAAGGCTGTCCCTACTGTTATTTGGCCATGTGAAGACGATGGTAACATTCGCTAAGCCTGAAAAAATCACTCTGAAAAGTTATGCCTTCTCTGCCCCCTCATTTAGTGTATATCTCAGGAGCACATTTTCCCAGGACCATTTTAGCATTTTTCCTGGGAGCTTTGAAGCCCTCTGAATTGACTGAAAACATTTGTAAGGCCCCAAAAGTTCATCTTTATGGTTATCTAACCATGGTCAAAAATGGATCTTGTTTGATTTTTATCTCAAGAATAGGCCCACGGATTTCTGTAAAAAGTAGCTTGGGATGATCCTATATATGTCCTCTACCATGTCCAATCATTATTTAGGCAATCCTGCATGTTTGGGTTTGAGACTTAACTTCAGGATGACCACTTAAGTCACTGAAGCCGAAATCCTCACACCTCCGACCTCCACCCTGTACCCCCTTCGCACACTCTCCTGTCGGAGTTAGCAGCGGAGCGGACCTTGACAGTGACCATCAATCACCTCAACTATGGGTGTCAGTTCAAAAAAAGCATAGACAGGTGACATCCAGTTTTTTATCAAGTATTCTATTGCTAATATTAGCTGCTTTTAGTCACAGTAATATGGCTATCTCACTGAGTTCATCTTCAGTGCTCTTATTACAATTCTCTTACATTCTTTTTCCTTTCTTGTTCCTACTCCTGACCCCTATGCCTTATCTCTCACCCTGTACCCAGTTAGTCATTTAGACTTACTCTTCTTGTCTGATTCTCTCATATCAGACCAGTGTTCCTAGTTTACTCATTGCTCCTCTTCTGCCATTTGTTGTCTTACTCAGCTGATTCCTCAGCAGTGTATGCTCTCTGTTTTCTCTTGTCGTGTTACGTTTGGCTCTCCCTAGGTATATAAGCCTGCCTCATAGATACCACTGTCTTCAGTTTAGACCTACTCAGCAATGCACCTAGTTTCGTCTCCTTGTGTCTTCACTCTACACTTGAGTGAGTGCTCCACTCAGACCCTTGTCCTAGTCACCTGCTGACTGTCAGTCAGGTAGAACCCTCGTCCACTCACCAACCATCTTTTGGGAGAACCCTTGACCCTGTCTAGTGCAGGTTGCATCCCTTGTTCTCGTCTCACAGTAGCTGTTTGCTGACTGTTCCCTCATCCTCAGCCCTTAGCCGAGTCAATGTTTGACCCTTCGGGATCAAGTGTAACAGCTCTCACCTTCATCATCAGTATGATTGCTTTTGCCATCTCCGTCCATGGTTGCTGCATCCAACTTGGAGTCTAACACCTTTTCTGTCTCAATATCACTGTTAACACAGTGACATCTATGTGTAAGGCCTCTTCTTCCTCTTCAGTTCACACAGCAGCCTAACAACTGCTGCCTAGGAGTTTATGGATTATTCTTATGATTGTCACACTTTTTCCATAACAAATAAAAGCTTACCACTGGCTGATTGGACTGTCTTTGACTTCTTCATTGAAGCATGTGATGCCATGCTTTCAACACTGCTATCATATTCAGGCTTGCATTTTTTGAAAACACCTTGAGTCTCTCTTTGAGGGCAGCCCTAGCCTTGTCAGAAAGTTTGGTAACACATTTTGTTACTTTTGTAAAAGTGGTGGGCAGCTACATAGTTCTATCACAGTAGGTGCTACTGGGTTGTAGTGCAGTATATCACACAGACAGGCTGTTGTATGCACAAGAACACACCAAAGCAGTGCTATAGAACCAACTGTGAGGGTTACAGAATATAGAGTAGCACTGACAACTCTACCTATAGAATCAACCAGCATGAAAGTGAGAAAATGGTATCATAGGAGAAACAGTCTATATAATGAAGGAACCATGTAGATAACAGGGATAAGTGATATCATAGGAGACAGGACAAGAGGTATTGTAGGAGAGATGACATATATGCTATGAAGGGAGGCTAGTGCTGTGCCAGCCTGGCCTGAAAGCCGCAAGCCAGCTAAGCCAAGTCCTCATAGGCCAGGCCAAGTCAAGCTGTTAATGGGGCCCAGGTGGGGCTCAGAGCCTGGCATGGGGTTTTGTGAAGCCTGGGCCAGGCCAGACCAAGCTCTCAAGCCCCCAGAAGCTGTGGTGGTGATGGTGGGTGGGCCAGTAGATCATTATTATGGCTCTTGTCATCACTTGCCAGTATGGTGAATGCACTGTCACAGTGCCCTTGCCCATGTCATCATCATCATTGTCATGGTGATGATGTGCATGTCATTGTGTGCCCTCACCCTCATCATGGTAGTGGTAGTGGTGGTGGGCACACCATTGCATACCCTTGCCCTTGTCATTATCACTGACATGGTGGTGGTGGGTGTGCCACTGCATATTCTTGCCCTTGTCATCACTTGCTGGCATGGTGGATGCACCATCATGGTGCCCTTGCCTATGTCATCATCATCATGGTGGTGGTGGTAGGCATGCCATTGTGTATCCTCACCCTCCTTGTCATCACTCACCAACATGGTGAACACACCATCACAGTGCCCTCACCCAGATTATCAGTGTGATGGTGGGTGTGCTGTTGTGTACCCTCACCCATATCATTGCTGATGGTGTGGTGGACGCACTGCTGTGGTGCCCTGCCCCCACTGTGCTCTCGCCCATGTCACTGTCATTGTGGTGGTGGGTGTGCTGTTGCATACCCTCACCCATGTCGTCATTGCTGGTATGGTGGACACACCATCGTGATGCCCTGCCCCTGCTGTGCTCTCACCCATGTCACCATCATTGTGGTGGTGGGCACACTGTTGCATACCCTCACCCACATCTTTGTCGCCAGTGCCCTTGCCTATGTTGTGGTGGTGATGGTGAGTACACTGCTGTGCTCTCGCCCACATTGTTGTCACCAGCATGATGGACACACTGTTGCCTTTGCCCATGTCATCGTTGCCAGTGTGATGAATGCACTGTTCATAGTGCCTTCATTGTGGGTGCACTGTTGCATGCCTTCACCCTTATCATTGTCACTGGTGGGGCAGACACACCACCATGGTGTCCCTGTTGTCATTGTGTTGAAGTAGTGGGTTCGCTGTTGCATGCCCTCACCCATGTCATCATCACTGATAGGGTGATTACACCGTTATGGTGCCTTCATCATCATTGTGATGGTGATAAGTGCCCCAAGGTGAGGGGCACGAGCATGGTGAGTGACCAATTGTTTAAGCAAGTTGCAACTTACCATATATAGAAGAAAGCCCTGGCTTGGGCCGAAGCCCAGCTTCTAGGTCAGACCAGGCCAGGCCCCCATTCAGGGCTTCTGAGGGCTCACAGCCCAGCCTGGAACTTCTGCAGGCCTGAGCCCCCCCAAGCCAGGCCCAAGCTGGGGCTTTCAGGCCAAGCCAGGCCAGCACAGCACTAAGGGAGGCAAAGCAGAGAAACAGTAAGCATGCAACACAGGTGACCTGAGAGCTGAGGGCTGAGGGCTCAATGAATGTGAGAAAGGATTATATAGTTAATGAAGGGTTTAAAGATGTACAGCTTTCATGTCAAACCTCTACTTTGTACTATAACCCCTGTCTGGGGTATAGGTAAGGGTATGGGTATCTGAAAGCCAGACCCCCACCCACACCCACACAGTACCCATACCCACAACTCTTGTGTGTTACACTTGATCCCAAAGGGTCAAATGTGAACTCGGCTAAGTATGAGGGACAAGGGAGTTGTTAAGGCAATAACAGAAGGTCGAGGACTTAGCCTGCTACTTGCAGGGTTAAGGGTTCACCAGACAGAATCAGTCTGGACTAGATCAGAGTAATGAGCACAGTGCTCAGTCAAGTGTGGAGCAAAGTCACATAGAGAAGAAGGTGTATTGCTGAGTAGGTCTAAGCTAAAGAACAAGTAAACCTATGTATAAGGTGGGTTTATATAGTATAGCAGAACAAATGAGACAATGACAAGAGAAAACATAGAGACAACAGAGATCAGTAAGCACATGAGTAAGGCAATGAATGGCAGAAAGAACTTAATAAGTAATCAAGAAACTATGAGCCTGATACGAGAGAATCAGACAAGGAGAGTAAGATCCAATGACAAAGTAGACAAATGAGGTGAAGATAAGGAAAAATGTAACATTGTGGGTATGCCATATCCATGCAGATGCCTACTTACTTATCACCCATTGCAAGAACATGTTTCCACATACAAGTTGAAACCATTCTACCTTTGTGAACCAGGCAGTAAACATATTGAATTGGAAGGAGGCCATTTGGCTCTTTGACCTATACCTGATCCTCTGCATAGCAAGCAAAGCAGCATTTTAACAGGTGTTCCTCATTGAAAATGAGGAAGTAATAATCATAGATTCTGTGCTGTCATTCTTGCAGAATGTGCTACCAGAGAAAAAGTCGACTTTTCATGGCCCCCACCCATTTTACAATTATTTCAACCACCAAGGCATAGTTTCATTGGATGGGGCCATTGCTTTTCATGTGACAGATCATCTGGACCATAACAACATCACAGTTGCCCAAATCCAGAGTCTCTGGAGACTTCCTGACTTTTCACAAGTGCTTTTTGACTACATTTCTGCTGTTTCTAATGGAAACCCCATAGAAGATTGGAATATCCATAGTAAAGTTGTCATTTGGAACAAATTTCAGATCCAATTGCACTCTTCCTTCCACTCAAATATCATCAACTGCAGCCAAGTCATCCAAGCACTCTTTCCTCTAATAAATATCCTTTTGGATGTTGTGACACAGTACTACTGAGTAAAGAGTGTGACAACAACTCATTTGGTAAGCTTTACTTCCATTTCTTTGTTGCACCAACCTGACCCTTTGTGTGGAGATGTTGCTCAAGTGTGAGAAGCATCCTTCTGGCTTACCTCAACTCCATGCCTCTTCTCTATGTCTGCTATTTTTGTGTTGTATTACCACCTACTATCATGATAAACTAATGCAACCAAGCTAGCTGCATCTACCAACCAGATATGATCTTATCTCCCATGCTACCTGATGCCGAAACCCGCTGTTACATCTCCACCAATCAAAAGCATGGAAACTCCAGGTCATAACCATTCATAATCGACTAAACATTTGCCGTCACTTTTTTCATTTCAGTGGTTTTGCAGATGCTAGGGTCATCAGATTGTTATCTCGTGATCCAGGCCTGCTCGGTGGAGTGTTGGGACGAGTTTAGCAAGTCACATCATGGATGTGGGTGGGGTAGCATGTGTCTTTCAAAAATGGTTGGGACCTACACTGAACAACAAAAATGTTGCAATGATTGCAATATTTGTAATGTTTGATATATATCTTATGAAGCATTGATGCTAGGCTCATAGTCCCAGAGAATGATAGATAGCCCTTGAAAAGGGCTTTCAGGGGATATATACATTGCTTATGTAATTCCTTCTGGTTAAGGCACTATTTATCAATTTATCAAGGGTACTCATTGCAACGTTTTTGTTGCTAACAACCAGGATTTACAATCAGTATGATGTATATCCTCCTTTGGCCTTGATAACCTCTTGGATCCTTCTAGGCATGCTCTCAATCAAATCCTGACACTTCTCCACCTCAATCTTATACCATTCTGCTTCCACTCTCTCCCAAAGTTCAAGAATCCCCTTAGGTGACTCTGAATAGTCAGCCAGCCTCCTTTTGAGATGAAACCATAGATGCTCTATGGGATTGAGGTCAGGAGATTGAGGTGGCCATACCATGACCTCAAATCCATTGTCAGCAAAC
>JBBPMH010000458.1:0-25814 GCA_038090235.1 Pulveroboletus ravenelii
GGACGCGCGTTGGTGAGGGAACAGTTCCGGCGTGAAAAGAGTGGATAAAGTGGATGAAGGGACGTATTGTGGTTTCAAGCATCACGGCCTTTGGACAAAGCAAGCTCGTGACGCTAGTATGTGTATAGATGTTGTCCTGTGTTGCTACACCCAATGACACGCGGGAACGGAACGACTGCGAGTAGATGCGCTCAGTCGTTGTGCGGAACAAACAGACTCAATATTACCTGCGAGTAGATACGCTGCGTACATCATAAGTACGGGCGAAACAATTTATAGCGTAAAAACGATGCTCACCTCAGTCGTTGTGCGTGAGGTGGCTGACTGCTATCGAGAATCTACGCCACCTATCGTACAAAGGAGGTGGCGCAAAGATGAAAGAAAAAAAGGAGAAACAAAGACATAAGGAAAGATGTCATCACCGGGTTACAGTACAAAGAGAAAATTCATGAAAACGTCATATGGCCGAGCGCGGCTGCGCGCATGCTTGTCTGTTCCGATACAATGTGTATTCCCCCCCACCAACTTCTGCGATCAATAGATGTCCTGGGAGGAAGACTGAGTGGAAGGCTGATACTCCTCGTCGTCCAAGTGGGGACGTTTGGTTCCCTGAAATGTATGGTCACACCATAAATGGTAGCGGGATAGAGCAGTCCGCGTTGCAGCGGGACCCAAACGGGTTTGCATCCTATTCCAATCAAAACCGGCCTTGAGTTCGGCCTCGCGGAGTTTTGATGTTGACTCGGACTCCAGTACTGCAGCGAGATTAGTAATCTCGGTCTTGACCGCAGACAATCCACTTTGGATGGCTTGTTCCGCTCTGTCCATGTCAATGTCAGGATATAGGACCTTGAAAAAAATGACATCAATGAATTATTAAGAAATATAATAATCAACTTACACCGACCCCCTCTGCATCGCCATCAAGATTGATGACGCCATCCTTCTTTACCCATATTTGGTACCGAACTTCAGTGATATCGCACCATGTGTGGCCAGCGACTATGACGGGCTTGAGCACAAATGGCTTTCGACCTTGTTTAGAGTTGGAGTCAGATGAGTCCAGGAAGCCAGAGGTGGCTGGGGGGTGGTTTGATGTGGTGGAGGAAGAGGTAGGTTGCGCTGAGGAGCAGGAGGTACAGTCTTTGGCAGACTGAGGAAGCAGATAAAATTGCTCGGATGTCAGGCACGCCTTGGTGTGCTGAGAGAAAAAGTCCCAGGTCGGCGAGTTGACTTTTGGGGAATGGTAGGATTTGCGCTCCGAAATGAGGATCAAAACAACCAAGGCGATTTCAGGCCAACCTTCTACTGCGATCTTGACCTTTTTCATCAACTTGCCACGGTCCTGACTGAAAGCGCATTCCACGACTGCGAGGAGGGGATGGGTTGATCCCATTTCGGTAGATCCTGCAACTAATGCGAGGTCGGGGATCATAGAAAACCTGGTGCGTGCTGACGTTTGGATCGTGTCGGATTCTAAATCGACACAAAAAAACATGTCATCGATGGGAAGACGGTCCAGGGCGGGTTGGAGAGCCTTGCGGAAACCAGTGATAGGGTTCCCGTGTGCTGGTGTGGGCATTTCGACAATGAGCATGCCATTGGGGTCATAGGACAACCTAATAAATATCAACAACTGAGCTGGAATACGTCATCACAAACTCCCTACCTTATTTTCTGTGGAAGGCGACCCTCTTCCACTACTTTTTCCAGTGCTTTAAATTTTGCAGTGGCGACTCCGGTGAATATCTGTTGGGATTATTAACTGTGTAGCACATTGGCTATACACACTTGCCTTGACCCCCTCATATGGGCCTGCAGCCTCATTCTGCAAAATCAAGCCCTGTAAAAAATCGTCGAAGGATTCTGGAACCGGGATGAGTTCAAGTCACAGTCAACTCAGTATAGGAGCCTACCAGGCCTGACTGGTGTGACTGGTGTGAGAGGCGCTGCAGTCGTTTTGAATGATATCGTGGGTTTGCTTTTGGTTAGACGAAGTTGAGGGGGCGAGGTTGGTGTTACAGACATAGTAGTGCAGGTATAGGAGTACGTGCTCGAAACCGGATCAATTCCCTATCTCGTGCACTGCCACACTAATTAGACATCGTTTGCGACTGCCAACAACAGGCGCTGAGGACACCACCCAACGCTTTCTCTCTACTCCCCTTCCAGCTTTCCTTAGACAATACTATTCAGGTGGAAGACCTAGGAGGAGGTCGAGATCGGCCAAGGAGCGCTGGTCAATATACTCTCTCGCTACCCTGGCTCATTCGAGAGTACATTCTCTTCCGAATACTGGCTCCCTTCGCTAATTTGCCGCGTAAGTGCTCCGAGAACTCGTCCAAAATACTGACGATGCTGACAAGTACTACGTTGAAGTGCCCTCTTTGACCGCAGAGCCCCAGGAAGGTATCAGATCTCAGCACAATCAAGGTGAGTCTCTACTAATTTTTTCGGGGTGCCGTTCACGCTTGACCTCACGATAGGTACGGAAGTGGGTGGTCAAGAACGACGGTGGAGGTTTTGAGGAGAAGAGTGGACCAGCTTCTGGAAGTAATAACTCGTCGAAAGTCGGTGCCTTCGGTGTTGGTGAGTGTGGTTCGGCCATCCGGCGATTCTGGGAGGCTGATCGTTATACCAGGATTTTATAATCTTCTGAGCAAACCAGATCGACATTAGTAACCTCCAATGGTGATGATGTTTCGTGACAATATTTGTTGACGCACTTGTTCAGGTAATTCGAGAGGGGGGCGGATGGGGAGGTTTGTGGTGGTATTCTCTATGGATGCATACGGACGACGACAAATCAGCCTTGCAAGCGTTTTGTCGGTTGTAGCACGGACTCGTGGACGTCGGTTGGGCCCGAACTGCGGGACGAGGAGCAACTACCCATGCTCGCCGATCTTACAAAATTCTTGGTTTCTTCCGTGGTTTTCCTGGCGAACACTAAAGCTATCTCGGCTCATCTCGACAGTCAAAATGTTTTTTGCATATACGAAAGGAAGTGCAATCAGCGGAAGCGGTGGAGATTCCCTCACACCTTAAACTAACCACCCCATAATGTGATCTGACGGTGGAATCCATACAACATATTGGTATGATGAAGCGCTTCTGAACAAGTCTGACCTTACATAGTACAAAGAATTATGGTCGACGCTGAGGAATGCGTGTTCGCCTCGAATCAGACGTCAGCATCGCCTGTTAGTGACTCTGACGCATTGATCGAATGCCACAGCCGCTCTCAAGTCGCTCAATGCGCATCTCTTGGTGTTGATATAAAGGAGGATAACGCCATCACGCACAACCTGTGTAAGGCAATAACTCACGTTGACCCGGGTGAGCACTCGGAGATGAAGAAAGGAGTCGAGTTGATCATGAAATCGCTTCCAAGCAGTTTTGAATGCAAAGTTGTTTATGTAGGCACTCTTCATGCCAGCGGTTCCTCACCGTTGACTACCGTCATTTTAGTTTAACTGCGAACAATCCTTGGCTGGCATCGACAATTCTCAGCCGAGACACCAAAACTTGCCCACCTTTTCTGTGGCTCACAAGGCGTTTTCCCCGGGGATGACGAGCACGTGGTTCGGTTCCCTTTCGAGTCCTTCCTGATGTCATCAATAGCCTGGAACAAGGAGGTCCTCCATGTCGATGGCTTTCTGTCATGCATAATCTACGAGGAGGATATGGATATTGCTGCCAAAGCCATGCGTGACCGTGCAAAAGAACTGGGTTTGTGTACGACGGACCGTGTTGCGTTTGGCACTACCGTACCACATAGTGGTGTATCACAGATTCTACAGCAGGCTTTCTTTTGCTGCCACGAGCCGGGGTCGCCGTTTCCCGTTTTGTCTGACGTTGGGATCTCGTGTTTCTCGGATTCAGATTTCCAGAGGACCAAAAACATGCTGTTTTTGTCGAGTTTATCGGATCCCCCCCGAGGAGATCGAGTCAGGTCAACGCCCTGGGGTCATCAGCTGATACAAAATTCCGCAGTTCACACTAGGAGACATTGTATAGGAGTTCGAAGATAGAGTCGCAGAAGGTACAATGGGAGCGCTCTTTCGTGGTGGGAAGACGTCGACATGCGTGTGTCCTACTCTTCGATGAATTGGAAGAAATTTCTCCGAAGAATTTACCTCTGGAATGTTTTGCACTCAAACTGCGGAGTTGATCCCACGCGGGGCATACCTAGCGGGACTACCGTTGAGGGTTCAATCAGCTGGGCTTAACTCCCGCTCCTCCATTGGCTTATGGCTAGAATATGCTGTTCCCAAGCGCAACAGCCTGCTTCAGGTCTGGATTCTTGCCGGGGCTCGAACCCTTGTTCAACTCACACTAGCAGATGGCCTGTCTCAACAGCAGTGGGATCAGACTGCCGAGCTTATGAAGAACCGAAAATGCATACCCGCCAATACAGGGCGGGAGTTATCGGCCAATTCGTACTTCGAGGAGTATGCTGTCTGCGGAGGCTTTCCAATTGTGAGGGAAGCCAAATTCCTGAACATTCAGCCAACTCTTGTTCTATTTTCCGGAACTTGCAAGTATAGGTCGGTAGACTCGCGACATGCATGAGAGGTGTTGTTTACCATTCGTATGCGTGCCAAGATGGATTGGGGGGAAATGACAGGACAGTACGTCGAATAGTGCATGTTCTCGTTGTCCCGCGTCGACAGGTTAGAAACTGTTGCCTCAGCAGAGTCTAACTTTCGCCTTCTATATCTGACGATCATTTTCAGAGGCGAGTGATGTTGATGGGCCAGCAGATCAGTGACTTGATAGGGAGGAGAATTTTCTATTCGGAGAAACACGGTCACGCATCCGCGCCCGAGTTACTTTTGCCCAGTGAAGAGGTGCGCAATCTCAGACTCCCAGTTCTTGCATTGTCACAGAATGGCATGGTCTCTCTGCAAGGTGCTGCAGACAGATTTGGCTCTTTCCCAGTGGAAGCACTCGTGGATATGAAGAAATATCCTCCCCTTGACAAGATAATTGCACAAGCCACTTCAGCGCTCCACGCGCCATTACCTGTTGAAGAATCTCGAGAAGCATTACAAAGCTTACAAGTCCGACGACTTTTCAGGTGCTGCCTTCATCCCAACGAAATGCGGATCACTTGCCCGTCCGAACGAGGTAATGCCACGCGTTTGATTTCTGATGCGCTCAGTAGCTAACATGCCTCTACAGGTGTTTGTATCACCTATGTGGGGGTAGCTAGGCTTCAAGTAAGTGTTGGACGATTTGCGTCGTGACTATTCAAGATTAGGCATCAAAGAAGACCCATCTATTGATACGATTATCGAGCATTTCAAGCCCCTATTTGTTCACGGAAGTGGGTCCACATCTTATGTGCTTAAACGATCCTCACCGCGGTCATGAAGAGCTTCCCGCTCCGAAGTTGCGCGAACAACTGTCGGCAATTCGCTTCGCACCCGTGAAGAACCCGGAGTCTACGTCTCCTGAACCATCTATTCAGTACATTTCTCCGAAGGATTGCTTCATCCCGTCAGCTGATTCGAAGATCTACCACCGTGAAATCTTTACACTTGTCGATTTCGGCCAGGTAAGGAACATTTTCCTAGAGTCTTGTTGCGCAAAGAAGTCACCCAATGCATCAGACATTGTTGGCAAGATACTGCAGGACCCTCAGAAATACCTGAAAGCCCTTGGGAACATCAATCGGTCAGTCGGCTGGCATACGAGATGTAAAACGACTCACGTTTCCTTAGTTACCGCGAGGACTTGCGTACTGTCGCCTCCTAACTGATTCGGTATCTGAGGACGACAAGCAATTGATGACGAAAACGCTACTTTCTGTGCTCACACTGCACACCCGAATCTTCCTAGTACGTTCCTAACCTTGTCCATCCCCTGTCACTCGCGTTTCGTCTTTTTAGGTTGCGCCAAATCATGCATGACCAACGCGGACACTGGAAATTGCACTCCAGATGATGACAGCTGCTTGTGCAGTAATGAATCATCCATCAACTCGACTGCTCTCTGTAAAGAGTCGTGCTGCCCCGGTAGTGACCTCCAAAATGCTGAAGCTTACGCTCAACAGCTCTGCTTAGCAGTCGTGAGCTTGCATTTCGCGTCGTCTCTGTTCCCTCTTCATGTTTCTCGTAGGGCGTGACCTTGACAGCAACCCCAGCAAGCTCAGCAACATCGATCTTGCATGCTTCCTCGTCAACCCCATTGTCTCCTCGCCAACTGCATCGTCCTCGAGAGTGTCCCTATGACTAGTAGCATCAGTGTATTTACTGGTGCTTTGATTGCTCTTGCAATAGCTGCGGTTCTTTAAGCATGTGCTCTTGGCAAAGCACTTCTTCGCATTCGCGCATGACCTACTCGCTCTCATGGAGTGCGACGAGGACTTCGTCCTCATATTTGGAAGTAGTAGGGGAATTGTTATTGTTTCATTTATTGATTATCCCACTAGCACTTTCTTGTAACGATTGAAATCCTGATACAATAAAGTGGTAGGGTCGGCCTCGACATTCTAACGTATGATAATCAACTTGTGGATCCTCTCCCCCCAGAGTGCCGTTCCAGTTTGAATAACTTCGTTGGCGAGGTCGTCATTCCACATCCACGCCTATGGAGGACTGGTTGCGACTACTCAGCTGGAGTTTAACGCGAGTGACATGGAGCTTTGAGCGTTATTTGGAGCATCGATCTCTGTCCGCGGTGCGGGCGGACCGGAACAATGCTCTCTCGGCATTTTCCGGTAAACTTTATGGCTAAAACTGTACAGTTATTCATCCGCCGCATACGGATGACCATACGATAAGTCGAGTTCCCCATCGTCAACAACATGGGAAAAGGTGCGTCTCGTCGAGTCACCCTCCGCCCTATAGAACCGCAATCTCATACAATGCGCCCGCTGCTGCACAGTTCACGGATCTCTTGCGCGCGCCGGCAAGGTCAAGTCGCAAACACCAAAGGTAGAAAAGCAGGAAAAGAAGAAGACTCCAAGGGGTCGTGCCAAGAAACGGATGCTCTATAACCGCAGGTACGCTTAGACGGGAGGGTATCTGCTCGGATGGCTCCTCACGATGTATGTCTGTATAGATTCGTGAACGTCACGACAGTCGCTGGAGGCAAGCGGAGAATGTGCGTGGCCCCTTTCTTTATCTGATTTCTCATAGGCCTCGTTCGTTCGTCGGTGTCCATCTGATCATGTCACGCACCCTCTCTCTAGGAACCCCAACCCAGAAAAATAAATAGGTTCTTATACATGGCTATATCCACGTCGCCGTATCTGGCGGAGTAGCCTTGGAGTGAGGTCTGGAGGCAGACAGAGCGTCATTCGCGCGTCGCAATCACCTTGTTTTATACGTCGCATAGTCTATTCTTTCTTAGCATTGCCTTAGGCCACGATATGCGCTCTGATATGCCCAATCCATGATTCAAAAACTCAGCACTTGGGTGTTTCTTGCGCACCGAGATTGCATCCAACACCAGGTGTTACGATAAGTGATTTACTAGGAGTCTGCCCACGGGAACGCCTTTAGCACTTACATATACATAGTCCTGCTTGGATCCCCCGCCGTGTCCCCCGTTACGTCGGCGGCGACGACCAGCAAGGCATCCAGTCAGCGCAATGCGGTTGTGTGAGGAAAAGGCTGTCACTGAGAGCCCGACGTTTCATCCGTGATGTTACTCTTTTCCAACAACTACAGTGTCTGAGTGCCTTGACCTTGGACAACGCGTTCACCCACATCTCTGCCATCGCCCTCGGGACGGTCGGCGTTCTTGGTCTCATCGCCACCGTCTGCGCATATACCTTGCCACCCAAACATGCCCAACGGCAGGACAGGTTCACCTTCCTCTGGTTGGTGAGTGCGACGCCCGACACGATTCGAGATGCACACATCGACGCATATCGAGAATCGTCAAGGCCTTTGATGCGTTGATGGGACCACCCCTGGCGGGTCGGTCAACACCAGTACCGGGTTCTTGGCAGGCCTCTGTGAGTGGTCTCCCCCGCTGGCAGCGTGCTCATGCACGTTCTTTACGCACACTCGGGGAAGAAGCATGTCCTAGCAGAAGCCCGTCGAGGTTACATACTCTCGTACCTTCCATTGTACCGCCTATCACCGGTTGCCTCACTAGATGCACGTGGTAATGTTCAGAAGCGAAAAGAAGAGGCAGGTCAGGTGGGTAATGAAGTTCCAGGACGACCACCAGCTGGCAATGCTGGTCTCCACTAGCGCACGCCTGTTCCGATTCTTGCTACTGCTTGTTATCCGCCTCCGTCGGTCCTTTGGACGCGTAGCTCTCGCACTTCGAGCTCGGTTTGCTTCACTCTGGCAGTCAGTTCTAATATTTGCACGATGTCGAAGAGGGTGGTCCTTTGTTCGGCTCCATGCGAGCGACATCTCTGTGGTGGACAACAGCGTGGGACAACGTCTGCAAGTATCGGGACCTGCAGGGGTGGATGAACAGGACACGGAAACCCTGGCAGCTCGACCTCCCCAGGCTGCTCGGTGGCAGGACGTATTATTAAAATACAGTGATCAGGCTCCGATTGCAGAATACTATCGCACTAGAGACCCAGTTCCTGTGATGCCTCTTGGAGCACCATGGCGCTATAGGCATGAGCCACCTGTTCGCCGTGTTCGGTGAGGATGTCTGTGTATGCTCTTTGACTCTCTGTTCATTCCTCCCTCAGTCAGGACGGTGAGCCTCCCAAGATCCCAGTTCAGCGACAGGCGTTCTTGTCCGCGTAAGTTCACCTTTACCGCGAGATTCATTAGTCCCTGATAACGTTCAATGTAGGCGACCAATTCCAAAGGGATGGACCGCGCATGTTCATCCCTCAGGAAATCCCCTGTATCATCATAATGAATTAGTACGCTTCCTTTTTATCCGCATGATTCACAGTTGGGGACTCTTTCCAAGCGTATATTCACAGAGAGCGATGTCACCGTCACTCGCTACGAAAAACAAATCATTTTTCATGCTACGACACTCATCGGGCGAGCGATCGAGATGGAGACGGATGGGGTTATCATGGACGAGCTCACAGAAATTGTCCTGAATATGGACGCGCATGAACATTGCCATTATTACTTTGTTGATCACAAAAACCGCCTCATTTTCTGGGTCGATCCAGCTCCACTACCTCTCATCAATAGTTCGTGGGAAGTTACTGAATGTAGCCTCATCAGTTATGTCTGGTCACTTCTTTTTCTTCTTTTTCTGACATGCATTTAGGGTATTACATTGAACAACAGTATTGGTATGCTTTCAGTGATCCTTGAGGCACGTCTGCGCCTGTCACGTTGTATCCTGACACTGATCCCGACTCAGGAGTATTGTACATAACGTGAATTCGAGGTCGCATTGTGAACTCTACCCGTTCAATCGCACTCTTCCAGGGGGACTCTTCGAAGAGCTCAGGGGGATGCTCAACCACGCTAGGGCTGGTACATTCCCCTTCTGAAATACCTAGATCGTGTTCTCATCGAAGTATCAGATAAAATAGTTAATGATTCGTCTCCGACCCTGTTAACACAAGATAAACTTGCTGCGGTCTTGGACTTTGTCAACTTATTCAAGGGTGACGTTTACTTAGTCCCTGTTGTCTTTTGAACTTTGCTGACTTTGAGCGAAGACGGTGGGGACACTTCTAACCCATGCAATGTTTGGGTCTTTGGTACAACTACACTTTATTATGCCGCAAAATAATGCTGATATCATCTGAAGCACGGCTGATGGCATCCTTCGGCGAGTGTCATCCGAATTGTCCAGTTGTCTGCTTTCCTGATGTAACAATAGCCGAAAATCATTTTACGAACTTTTATGGTCAGCCATGCGCACGTGTAAACCTAGACGTACCGTTGTTCGAAATGCAGACATGGAATCAGGGTATCGCATTCTACCTCGCCAACTTGCTTCTACTTGGGTCACCGAATAACCAAGTTATTCGCTTGCGACGAGTCTGGTTGGATGGCAAACTCATTCCGTCACGTTGGAAGGATTACAGAGACAGCATCCAGGCAGAGTTGGGCCAGTGTGTGCTCCTTGTGAGTCTATCTAACTCTGTATGTCTAATGTTTTATAGTTTGCAGTGTACAGTGATGCTTGCTGTGGATGTTAGCTTCCTCGCTGTTCCCGGTGTTGTCCATGACGACTCGCTTGCGATTTCGACCCAGATCATCATCTATTCTTCATTGATTTTAGTGCTCTCGTCTATTACGTCCTCGATCGCCTTGTCAACCATCTACAGGGATCTGGGATTTGCAGATCCTTCGCATGCAGTATGTCGCTGTTCCACATATATCGCCCACTCGTAGTGCTCACGTTTGCCATGCTAAATGATCATACAAAAGCTCAATCTGAGGAAATGGGGAATGGCACGCTTTGCGGTCATCCACAGTCTCCCGAGTAGTTTCATTGTGTGGTCGTTCGTCGTTCTACATAGTCGTGTCTTTTCTTGCTTTGCTCACATTGATACAGAATTACGCTCTTCCTCGTGGCCTTCATGACCCACACTTATAGTTTGAAAGGCTATGCGACTGCGATCGTCGCGGTCGAATATGTCGCTGTCTGGGTTGTACTTGGGCTGTTGAGCAGGGCTCCCTGAAGTAATGCAGTTCCCATAGTCGTTGACTTGCCCATAGATGTTACCTAAACTGGGATTGTGCTAATGTACATATTTCTAGTGTTCTGTGTATTCAGTTTCAATGGATCCTCACTGGGCTTTCCCCAAATACCGTTATGACCCTACAGCTACAGTGTGCCTTTAGACATTCCAACAGAGAGGGCTACAATCTTAACCATGATATATGGATGCAGGGTTGCTGCTAACATCCAGATTCATTCTCAACTGCATTGGTAGCAATACGATCGATCGTCAGTTCGTCACATCAAGTCACATTTCAAAGAGGCTTCAGAGGATCGTGTTGTGCAGAGAGAACAGAGGTGGGAAGTTGCAACTCCTCCTGTTTCCTTGAGTGAGGCTGCGCGACGTTTTGGCTCGTTTATGGATCGGACTGTTGGGGACCAGTCCGTAGATAGTACGTTCTTTTTTCTTAGTTGTTACCGTTTACTAATGCTACGCTCGCTACAATACCATATTTGGATATCGTTATTTCCCACACCGCACGGTACCGTCCCACTCCAGTCAATCATCCGACCGACTGGCCCAAGGTGGGTACATACATACTCGTTACTACTCTAAGTGTCCTTCTCGCGCCCCCTTCGCTCGCACGGACAAGGCTGGGAATTGGATGCTCACGGTTCTGGACAGCGCTTAGATCTGCTCGCAGGGCCTGTTTCGATAGTGCATAATCCCAGTTATTCTGGGGGTGAAGGAGGCTCCGGGTTCCTTATCAGCGGGCGGCTGCAGTGGTTTCTGTTCCCAGGGATGGGTGCACATGCAACACAGTGGGATGCCGAGTGCCACTGCCACCGCCGATCTGCCATGTTCGATGGCTTGCACGCTCATGTGACGGACTGGTCATCAGTCTACGTGATTCCTCGCGCTCCCACTGAATGCGTCTCCTCGACAAGTGCTTCGTGATGGGGTGCAATCCCACGGACCAACAAGGCTACCAAGGCCCTTTCGAGTCCCACCAGCACTTTTGCGTTCCCATGATGCTGATCACAAGGTATTCAATAAGCAACACGCACAATACATCGATGGTACGAGGGTTCTAATAGCATGCGTCCCAGCCCTACAAGGCGCATGATGTCCATGTTGGTATGAAGCCGGCGGTGACCCGGACACACAACAGTACTCAGTACTAGGATTTCGAAGAAATGACAGGGTGCAGATGAGAGAGGTATTTCGAGACTTGCGGCGCCATTGCATCGCCCATTGTTGGCTTCCTCAGGCACCTGCCGCAACCGTCAGTTCAAAAGCAAACACTGGGCGGCTGATGAAGTCGACGGAAAGCCGCTAGGTTGCAGGTTGCGATGCTGGTGTCTACTAACGCACGCCTGTTCCGAATTTTCCTATCACTGGTCGTCCGCCTCCGTCGTTCCTTTGGGCGCGTAGCTCTCGCCCTTCGATTTCGGTTTACTTCACTCTGGCAGTCAGTCCTAGCATTTGTATGTCGGGGCGGCCAGCCCCCTACTCGACTCCATGCGAACGATATCCCCGTGGTGGACAACGAAGAACATCCGCAGATATCGGGACCTGCAGAGGCGGATGAACAGGACAACCATCTGGCAGCTCTCCCTGTATGGCGTCCCGCTCGGTGGCAAGATGAGTTGAAAAAATACCAAGCTCAGACTTCAGACTATGGGCCCGGATCTGATCCACTCCCTACGACACCTCTTGGAGCACCATGGCTCTACGAGCGCAGGCCATTTGATGGGTGAGGGCACCTGGAATTACTGGATGTATGCATCTCTTTGACTCTGTTCATTCCGGCCCTCAGTTGGGGTGACGAACCTCCCGAGATCCTAGTTGGACAACAAGTGTTCTTGTAAGCTCACGTTTATGATAAGATGCATCCGCCCCTGACGGCTTTCAATGCAGGCTACCAGATCCTCCGGATGGATGGACTCAGTATATTCATCCCAAAGGAAATGTCCAGTATTATCACAAAGGATTAGTATGTTTCGTCTTTATCCATACTATTCGCGGTTTTAGACCCTTTCCAAGCGCATATTCACAGAAAGTGACGTTACTCTCTATGGGAAAGACATGATTTTTTATGCCACGATACTCATCAAGCGAGCGCTTGATACAGATGGTGTCAAAATGGATGCTCTCACGGAGGTCGTCCTGAATGTGGACGGTCGTCGACGTTGGCATTATTACTTTGTTGATCACCAACGCCGCCTTCTCTTCTGGGTTCATACAGTTAAACTAGCGAGTCTCGGTATTAAGTCTTTGAAGATCACTAAATACAGTCATATCAGTATGTTTGATCAGTTGTTACCATCTTTTACTCACGTGCGTTTAGAGTATTTGATTGAGCAACAGTACTGGTATGTTTACAGTGGTCTTTGAGGCATGTACGCGCCTACCACGTTCTATCTTGATACTGAACCCAACCTAGGAATATCATGTATAACATGCAATTGAGGCTACACTGTGGGCACTACCCGCACGATCGTACCCTTCGAAAAGGTGTCCTTGAAGAGCTCGGGGGGATGCTCAACCACGCCAAGACTGGTACATCCCCATATGAAATACCCACATCTTGTTCTCATCGAACTACTAGACATAATAATCAGTGGTTCCTCCTCGATTCTGTTTACACAAGATAGCCTTATTGCCATCTTGGACCTTTTCAGCTCAGTCAAGGGTATCCTCCCTGGTCCCTGTTACTCTTTGGACTTTGCTGACCTTGAGCTAAGATATTGGGGAGACTTCTGATCCATGCATTGTTTGGATTTTTGGTAAGACTACACCTTGTTGTGTCACAAAATGATACTGATACCATATGAAGCATGGCTAATGGCAAGATTTGGTGGGTGGCCCTTGAATTGTTGTTTGCTTTGCTAATGCAGCCCCAGCCAAAAGTCATTTCTACAATTTTCACGGGCAGCCATTTGCAAGTCCTGACCTAGATTCACCAATGCCTTATAACTGGATGTGGAATGGCGACATTGGATTCAAACTTGTCAATTTGTTTCTACTTGGATCACCGAATCACCATGCTATCCATTTCGAAGAGGTCAAGGAGGGTGGCTCTATGGCTCCGTCATGGTGGAAGGATCTCATCAACAACCTCCAGGCAGAGTTTGGCCAGTGTATGCTCCTTGTGAGTCTGTCTAGCTCTGTATGTCCAATATTTATGGCTTGCAGTCTACAGTGATGCTTGCCGTGGACGTCAGCTTCCTCGCTGTTCCCCAAGTTGTCCATGACAACCCGCCTGCGAGTTCGACCCAGATCTTCATCTATTCTTCATTGCTTTTAGCGCTCTCGTCCATCATGTTCTCGGTCATCTTGTCAAATATATACAGGGATCAACGACGTACGGATCTCTCCCGTGTGGTACGTCGCTGTTCCGTGTATGCTGTTTACTCATAGTGTTCATGTTGGCCATGTCAGATGAAAAACATGAAGACCCTCGATCAGCGGAAATGGGGAATGGCGCGCCTTGCAGTAGCGCACGGTCTCCCGAGTGCTTGCATCAAGTGGTCGTTCGTCATTCTGTGCAGTCACATCGTTTCCTGTGTTGCTCATACGGTCCTAGGATTACACTCTTCTCCGCAGCCCTTGCGATATATATCCTTGGTTCGGACGAACGCCTTACTGTCGTGATCATCGGGATCGAATGTCTCATTGTTGTGTTGTCTGGGCTTATGAGCGCGCGTGCAATATTTTATTTATTCAGAAACCGCGAGAGCGATGTACATGCGGACACGTCTGCGGCAACTGACCTACCCACAGACACACCACACGACGTTGAGCAGGGCCACGCAATGACGCAGTTCTCATAGTCGTCGACTCGTTCGTGAATATTATCATCACTATCTTGAACTCATGTCTATGCCAATTAGTACATAATCTTTTCAATGTATCTACCCGTAGGCCTACGGCTGCAAAGCGACTAAGAGAGTCGCCCAGTGTACACTCTCTAACATTTCAACGAAGATGGCTACGCCCGTGACCCAAAAATATGGATCAAGACCAGTTACTTCTGACTTGTCATTTTATTGGGGATGGTCGAGACTGTATCTCGACGACCCAACGGTCGCAACCCTCGAACTGTTGACCGTGTTCGGTTGTAGGTCGCTTTGCTGCTGCATCATGGCCCAGATGAACAACGACCCGTCTCGTCACTATTGGATCATCGTGTTGCGCCGCGGAGTCGTGCGGAGGGTGCGTCATTCTTGTTCGCGTTTGTCCCTGTGCCCCCTCTTTGAGGTGCGATCCACCTAGCTGGATGACCTTCCGTCCTGAATAGCTGACTGGAAGTCCCAGCTCGAATACCAGCGTGCCCGCGATGCCCTAGTTTATGAATGTGATGTAAGTGATGTACGCACTTTTGAGGCTTTCACGATCGGTAGTCACCTCGATCACAGATGGGTCGTTGTTCCCGTCTGGCTTATCTGTGAAACGTATGGGCACATCGCTCGGTCGCTGCGGCAAGCTCAAGCAATGAGCGCGGTGGCTAAAAAAGACTAGCAGGCAAGCGTGTGTAGTTCCATTCTATTCTCGCGCGGACGCTCAACGTCCGAGTTGCCCTGTGCCTCGTGCCCGCGCCTTCTCCCCGCCGGTTGGTTACCAGAGTGAGTCGGTGTGCCGCACACAAGCGTTCCTAGTGAATGTTGTACCTGGTTATACAATAATACTGCCTGTTTCATCTTTGGGGATAGAGCGACTGGTGGTATCCAGGTTATGAGCGCTGTAGCTCATTCATGCAGCTCGGAACGCCCTGGAATGAGAGATCCTCATTTCCCAAACAGCTGGCGCGCATTTGCACATGTTGGTCAGAGGATCCGTAACGTCTACTAGGAAGGCGTTCATTGTCGGTACGATTGCTTTGCCAACACTAGCGCATATGATGACCATTGCTGCAGGCCACGAGCGAAGGTGTTTCAGAGGCGTACCTTTCATAATTGCGTACTTGTCCACCTGGGTCTGATGGTGACCCACCTTAACAGGATCATGCGTCCTGTGCAGCCTGATGATCGACATGCGCACATCTCTTTTCTTTCTCGTGGCAGTGCGTTGGTTTTTCGTGGAGGATGGATTTCTCAGATCAAAGGTGATGAGCACGTAGATGGTCACAGCCGTAGAGTTTGAAAAGATCGTCACAACCCCCGTCCTATTGTAGAAGTATACTACAGAGTGTAACTAATGGTTACGGAGTACGAACAAAGGATCTCACCTCAGTACGAGACAGAGATGTAGATGCGCGGCGAAGTAGGATTTATCTACGTGAGTAAGTAATCCGGGAATACCCGAGTCCGTTTGTACCAACTCCAAGAACTTAGAGGTCGACATCCATACTTGACCGCTTCGTTCGTTTGAGGAAATAAATCTGCCGGTGAGGACGATCCGGGTTTGTCCTCCGCTCCAAGGGCGAACCAGCCTCGAAGAAGGACCCGCGGATAGGTAAGATATGGGCGTTCGTTTCAGCTTCCTGATATGGGCCCTCGTTTGTTATCGACACAATAACGGATCTCTAATTGTCCCCCCTCGAATGGCTTTAAACCCGTCCGACTGGTGCCAGTCTGTGTCTGTTGGTCTGGTACCACTTCCCGCTCATGTCTGCCATCGCATTTCCCCCTCCTCCCCCTACCTCCAACACCCTCACGGCCGAGCAGCGCGCCGCCCTCGTTCGCTCCTCAAAGAAGCTCAGCAAAGTCCTCGGTGACGTCCCTCGCGTGGTCGACGGCGACAGCTCGCGTACGTCGCCCTGTCCCCTCCAAGCACGTCACTAACCCTTTTCCAGCCCGCCCCTCTCTCTCTCTTGAGCTCACCCGCACCCGCACCCACACTCGCACATGCACCCCTCCGGTCCCCAGCGAGACCGAGTCAAGCTGGCTCAGACGCAAAGTGGCCCACCTTCCCCCGCTCCTCAAACTCCCCAGCGCCTCCGTTGACACCAGCCCCCACACCTCGACGTCCCATGGTTCCGCGCGCGCCGTCGCCCCTTCGGGTTCCTCGAGTGCATGCGAGCCCTCTTTCCCTGACGCACTGCTCCTTGACGTGACCCCGCGACGAACCAAGCTCGAGCGCCTCCGTCAGAAACTCGGCCCCGAGGTCCCCGCCACCGCCGTCTTCCCCGCCCCCACGCCCAGGACGTTCAGGCCACCCTCTCCCCACCCACGTACACGCTCGGCAACCAAATCGCCCAGCCAGGCGGACGATGTCCAGTCGGTCACCTTTTCGATCAGTTCCGACGAGAGCGCGCACGCGGTCACGTTCACTGCTGCCCGCGTCCCCGCCAGTCCGCACAAGACGAAGCACGTCTATCGAACGGGCCCGTTGCCCCCCGTCCCACCTATTCCCACGCACCTCATCTCTCCCTCGTCCTCATCCTCACGTCGTGCAGCCAGCAACGACGGCGATGACGGTGCAGGCCTCATCCGACCCCGTCAAAAAATGGCCGCAGGGTCCAGGATCGGCGGGTCGGACTTCAAGGCAGCACGGAGGGCGAAACGGGAGGGAAGAGCCCTGCATGGCATGGCCGAGCCGGGCGAGATGGTCGAGATGGTTGGGTTCATGCGTTGAGCCCTCCTACGCGTCTCGGCTTCTGCTTTTCTATTTCTTGGCTTTTTGGAGGATCCTTGGCATAGCTTATGCATTACACACAGGAGGGCTGGTTTCCCCTGTTGGTAATGCGTCAGCGGCGACTCCTGTTGATGCCCACTTGACGACACCGGACGACCCCGCCGAACGCTCAAATGTCTACCTCGGACGGACGTTATGCAAAGTTATGCAGCATAACGAAAAAAAACTATGCGATATGCAGATACGAAAGAGTAAGAACAAGGTTTTGACCGTCCATGTCGTTCCCTATACCCTGCCTGCCGCTGTCTGTTTGCTGTGCCTGTAGTGTATCCACTCGCACGTACATAATATGCATTGTGTACTCTCTTCCACCATCCATCTCTCATTCAATATTGGTGAAATCATATATCTTTTTCCAAGCACGGTGTGGTACAGTTCGTATCGAGTCAACTCGCATCATGGATCCCAGCGTGTTCTTGAAGACGGCACGACCACACTCTAAATGGGCCTTGTCCAGAACATCCGGCTGGACGTTCTCGCGCTTTCACTGTACCATTCCCAGGATTCAAACGGTTGCACTCACATATAATTTCTGGTTTCATTTTTCAGGTGCCTGAGTGGCAAAGTTCTCGGACCCACCGCAGGTTACTGTCCGATGTAGTGAGGCACGCAGTGCAATCGAACACAAGAGGCTGATGTATTTTATTGTCACCAAACAGAGTGGTGTACGGTGTTTCGGCACTCCGGTGGACGGGGCGCGAATGCTTGCTTGTAGTACATTCGACCGATGCCGAGGGTTCGCCTGGCCCAGGGTTATCGGCACTAAAAGAGCCAGCCACATACTGCATGTGACCTATTCTACGCCGGCCTGTGGTCTTGCGCGCTCGGAAAAGATGCGGATGCTTTTTCCCGGTGATCCATATGATCGACAAGGACGACTCGGACCTCCCCTCGGGATCGATCGTCATACCGAGCGCGACGGGATTCTTCCTCGGTTGTATCCCAACACCAGTCATTGCGAGGAAGGATGAACCGGCCCTGCGGGATCTGTCAGGATCGGATCTCTCCCGCACGTCTTCTTAATCGCGTCGAGGTTGATTGACTACGCCACGCTGCTGTTCGCAAGATGTCGTATGCGACGATAGACTGAGTTATCGAACGTGCACCTTGTCATCGGTACGCCGTCGTCACCAAAGTGGTTCGAGTGGATAGGACATCCCCGAAACGAGAAGGTCCGACGACCTACTGCCTCGCTCATATTGACAAGGGGAAGCTACCACAGGTTTGAAGGCTGTCGCACATCAGGGACCTGTATGTAGCTAATAAGCACGCGATACTCAAATGAGAGAACGTGTGACCATGGCCCCCATATCTTTGCTTGCAACAAACCTCAAATTAGGCACTGGCCTACAATCCCAATCTCCAGCGTCTGGGCCGGACCTGTCATTTCCAGAAGCTGGTCCACCTTCTCCTCAAAACTTCCGCTGTCGTTCTTGACCACCCACTGCTGTACCTATCGTGAGGTCAAGCGTGAACAGCGCCCTGGCAGAATTAGCAGAGATTCACATTAATCGTGCTGAGGCCCGGTTAGGGATGCACTTTGGGATTCCTGGGACCTTGCAGTCAAAAAGGCTTCAACGCGGTCCGCGTCAGCATCATCAATATTTTGGGCGAGTTCTCGGAGTACTTGCGTGGCAAGTTAGCGAAGTGAGCCTGTATTCGGAAGAGAACGTACATGCACCAGGGTAGCGAGAGAGTATATTTTCTTAGACGGTACTATTCAGGTGGAAGAGGACGAGATCAATCAGGGAGCGCTGGTCAATATACATTGTTAGAGTCGCGAGAAATTTCGTGAGCGGTTCTGAAGGGAAAAGCATTGCCACTAGTAGTGTGGCAGTGCACGAGACAGGGGTTTCGGGCACCCTCTGCGTTCGTCACTTCGGAGACTTCCAAGAGATAGCTATCTGCGTAAAAAACCCAGCGCCACAGCTCGTCTTGCCGCATAGGCCACCCAGACATTAAGCTTGCCCTCTCAATTTCATCCAACTAAAAGCAAACCCATGAAGCCATTCAAACCTGCTTGTTCCTCCATGCAAGTGACCGCAGCACCTCCCACACCAGCCATGCCTGGTAGGCTCCTATACCGAGTTTACTGTGACTTGACCTCATCCTGGTTCCAGAATCCTTCAATGAACTTTTACAGGCCTTGGATTTGCAGAATGAGGCAAGCCTGAATGAGGGGATCAAGGCAAGTGTGTGCAGCCAATATGTAGCACATTTAATAATTCCAATAGGTTTTCAGTGGCATTGACCCTGAAATATTTATAGCACTGGAAGAAGCAGTGGAAAAGGGCTGCTTTCCACAGAGACTAGTGTAGGGGATTTGTCATGAACTAGTTCAGCCATTGACTTCTATCAGGTTATCCTACAACTACACAAATGGCATGCTAATTGTTGAGATGCCAACAGCAGTCCATGCATTCTCCATCAATGATTTCAGAAGAGCTGTTCAACCTGCCCTGGACAGTCTTCCCATCAGTCCTCAGCATTTTTGTGCTGATTTAGAATCCAATATCACCCAAAGTTCATCCACTGGGTTTACCACCATCCCTGGTTCTGCATTAATTGCAGGACTCACTATGATTAGATCACCTTCTAGGCTCCTTGCAGTTGTGGAGTGTGCTTTCAGTTGGGATTATAGCAAGTTGATGAAAAAGGTTACAAGCGAGGTAAAAGGCTGGCCTGAAATTGCTTTGGTTGTTTTGATCCTCATTTCAGAGCACAAACCCTACCATCCTCCTGAGGACAACTCACCAACATGGAGCTTCTTCTCTCAGCACACCACTTCCATGGACTTTTACCTGCTTCCTCAAACTGTTGAGGAATGCATCTCTTACTCCTCAATGCAATCCACCTCTTCCTTCACCACACCAAACCAATCCCCAGCCACCTCTAGTTCATCTGACTCTGAAGATTCTGACTCTGATTCTGAGCAAGGTCTAGAGCCATTTGTCCTCAAGCCTGACATAGTTGCTGGTCACACATGGTGTGACATCAGTGAAGTTAAGTACCAGATATGGGTAAAGAAGGAGGGCATCATTAATTTTGATAGTGATGCAGAGGGGGTTGGTGTGAGTGACTATTACATTCCTTAATAATCCATTGATGTCATTTTTTTCAAGGTCCTATATCCCAACATTGATATGGACAATGTGGAACAAGCAATCCAAAGTGGATTGTCCACTGTGAAGAGTAAAATCATTAAACTGGCTGCAGCCCTTAAATCTAGGTCAACATTACACAAACTGGACAAAGCTGAACTTAAGGTCAATTTTGATTGGAATGTGATGCAAGCCCACCTGGGTTCTGCTGCAACACTGACTGCTCATTCTCGTTTCCTAACATGGTATTTCCACAACTTTGATAGAACCAAGTAATTTCCTTGCCTGGATAAAGACAAGTATCAGCCTTTAACTTAGGGAAGTTCTTCCAGTTATCACAGTCATAATACAGTATGTAGCAACAGAGGACAACATTTACATAGTGTCACAGCCATCAGCAGCAGCACTGTTCCTTTTTTCTTTCCCAATGGACAGTCTTGTATTACTCATTGAAATAGATAGCTCCCCTTGTGTTCCCCTCATGCTGAGCTTGTCTTTCCTATGTTCGAACAGACTATATTTATATTTGCACTTTCCTGTAGCGACCAAAATCTATGATAGGAGCCACTCTGTCCAAAGGCCGCGGCAAATATTTGAGACGACGCGTGATGCTGAAACCGCAATACGTCCGCTTCTTCCTCTTTTCACGCCGGAACTGTTCCCTCACCAACGCCCGTCCCGATCAAGGACTTGACTGGTTCATTAGCGACCCAATGAATGTCAGGATATCGTGGGTGCAACTGAAGCGCGCACCGACACCCTTGACGCTGCTATTGGGGCTGCTGCTCGGGCTCATTATTGGCCGTTCGTTACCCCCCAGCGTACGTTTCTCGTTTAATCCAACACGTCCATTCGAATGCCACCAACCTTGAAACCAGCTCTTCGCTCGGTCCTGGACAAACGTACCTATATATGTCTCACGCTTGTCCACACGAAAACAATTCACCCTGCCGACGATCGAACAGCGCCGACGGGTGCTCGAACTTCTTTCCACACTTTCACCTCACCACACGGCAGAATGTACACGCCACTCCCAGCCTCTATACGTCCAACAAGCCCGAGAACGCTACAATTCTCTTGTAGGCTTTAGCCCCGTGTCACAAACGCCTTGGTTGTCCTCGTTCGAGTTTGGTGGTCTCGGTGACCCGCAGCGGGTTCACCTTAGCCCAACAAAAGAGCACAAGTATTTCTTCGCCATCAATCTGTATAACTCGTTCGATATCATCCCAGATCTATTCGCAACACTCTTTCGGGTCTCGGCAATACTAGGATACCACAACGTGTATGTGTCGATATATGAAAACGGATCAACGGACCAGACCAAGGCGCTCCTTCGGATTTTCGACGCGCTGACAAGGAGCGTCGGGCTGAGGGTGATGATCCGGACGTCAACGAGGACAAGGGGAGCATTCAACCATCGTATTGAATACCTTGCCGAGGTTCGCAACCAAGCGTTCAATCCACTTTACGAGCTCAGAGACTCACACAACGAATATTTTGATACGATCATCTTCATGAACGACATTTTGCCCTGTGTGGACGACATCCTCGAGCTTATCTGGCAAAGCAGGAGGAACAATGCGGGTATCACGTGTGCGGCGGACTACATGTATCTTAATGAACTCGTACGTTTCTTTTTTTGTTTCTAGCGTTCATTTCCGACTGAAGTGGTTGCCAGGGTTCGCCGGTGTTCTATGATAACTGGGTGTCCCGTGATATCAATGGTACGGCGCTCGAAAACGCACCCTTTGATGCCATTTTCCATGACCCCCAATCCTCTGAACGTTTTCAATTGCATCTCCCTGTGCAAATGCAGGCATGCTGGAATGGTGTCGCGGTGCTGGATCCGGCGCCATTCTACACGCCGCCCTATGTCCGCTTCCGCATGGCCAAAATAACCGAAAACGAGTGCTCGGCATCCGAATGCAGTCTTATTTGTAATGACTACTGGGAGGCCGGGTACGGTCGGATACTGATGGTGCCGAGAGTGAAGTTGGCATATGACAAGGTACGTACGAGAGAACTTGAATGGGGGTTGGGATGTCACTGATGGGGTTTTGGACGTACAGAGAGTGTTTGACATTATACATCCTTCGAGACGAAATCTGACTGCTATACGAGGCTACGTCCGCCTTGGGGGTCTTCCCGACAATCCGCGTACTGATCCTCAAGATCGATCGTGGTTCGGTCCGCACGACAGACTATTTACACCAGAGGAAACCGAGGAAATAGAGTTTGTACCCGGGCCACCGTTTGGTGAGTGAGACCGAGAGCGTTGGTATGTTGCCGGGGACTGACTCTACTTGAACCCCCAAAGTATGGTGCTGGGGATGGGATGGCGCGGGCGATATCGATGGCCCTGACGTGGACCCTATTTGGGAGCCCGTGCCAGATCGGTCGCAGACGACTGAGTCGGTGACGGTGAAGCACCAGAGGTTGATGGACGGGTTATGAGTTTAATCTACATCTTGCGGGTACACTTGCTTAGATCTCTCACTTTTTTCTTGTCATGCGTTGAACTGGGTACATCTCCCACGATGCAGGCGAGTGAGAGACGTGCGATAAGGCGATGCGAGTGAAGGGGCTTTTGGCACAGTTGGTAGCGCGCATGCTTCGCATGGATGATTGCATGAGGTCGTGGGTTCGACTCCCACAGAGTCCATCGTGTTTTTCCTCGATCGTTTCTGTCTCTCTCGCTTGTCTGGATGTTGCTTTCGTCCTGGGCCGATTGCCGAACTCTTTTTGTTTGTTGATAATTTTATTGGATGTATGTATATGTATGGTCGACGATCTGCAATCTCACTGAGAGGCATCAGCCAGATGAGGGACGAGAACCCCAAAACACGGAGCGCCCGACGTGCACTTATCGACCGATCAAGGGCTCCACGTCAACGTCGAAAGATAACATGTATAGCTTGGCCAAGCCTTTGCTCAGTAAGCCTCTTCTACTAATCCAGGATAGCTCCTTCCGTTATATCGCAGTCAATTAAAATTTCTCTATGGAAAGCCTAACGGCCGCGCTCATGTCGGGCGTTTGAAAAAGGTAATAATGAAGAACGGACACCGAACACTGCTACGGGGGGGAATCGTGTGAATTCATTGTAGCTTTGACGGCCGAAGTCTTGATGTACTGTAGCATGAATGGCCGAAGCCCTGTTCGACCGCCAGCCAAAGTACATTGGGAAAAAAAAAAAAAAAACATCTTTCATGCAACATAGTGAATGAGTATCACAATGTCATGGCAACCTCGTCCTCCTCTTCTGACTCGGCCTCATCAGATGTGAATCCATCAACCCATACAGCTGGCCCTGCGTCAATGTCGTTCTCGTCACCCTCATCATTATCATGAACGAACACATCAAAGTCGCCACCTTATTAAATACTGTCGATTAGTGTATATAGGCTCACTGAATTTATGACTGACCTGGTCCCATCCCATTCGCCACCCCCCCAAAATAACCTGATCGCTCATGTAAATCCTGCAAGCCCTCGATGAGGGGGACCTCAACATTGCCATCACCCTCACTGTCATCAATTGCATGAAGAACTGCTGGAACCTCCTCATGTAGCTGTAACATGCCGAAAATCTGTAAATAGATCACCCAGATAGAGCTGCGTTCGACCAGAGGCTGTCCTAATTCATTATAACAAAGCTGAATAAAGTTACCAAGGGACACTGGCAACATGTCGAAGACAGGGTTGTTGGGGTCGACATAAAGAGTTCGGACATAATTGAGGGCCTCTGGTAAAACCATGACCCTGAAATCCAGTGCTCCGTAGTCGTTGGCACACCGGTGGATGAGTTCCGGAACGCCATGTGGTATGGCCTTTGGGGCAATGTTGTCAGGCACACTGATTGGAAATTCCATAGCGCGTACCTTTTTTCTGTCACTACGTTTCCGAGCATTATTGATGCGGAATGCGTAACTATCCAGCTCTTGCTGAAGCCAGGGGATGAATAGCCAGCGGAAAAGCATCCTAGTGTGATATACATTAGCAACACAACGTAGACGAGTTGAGCATAGTACTTACAACTGTAGGGTGTTGTGTGGGTTGTACCATCCTTCGTTTACACCTTCATCGAGCAGCGCCTCAAAACCGGGTGCGAACCGGCGGCGAAATTGCGACCAGGCGATTTCTGGGACAATATTCTTTTTGTTGCGCATCCACCTATGCTGGATGAAGCCAGAGAGGGACGAATCATGCATTTGACGTAGCATGGTTTGCGCATTTGCGATCCCAAAGTTTTCTGTGCCAGGATCGCTTTGGGTGATCATAGGAATGACTGGAAAATTGTTAGCATACATGAACAGCGGGGTGATAGTACGTACATCCGAATTTTTCGATAGTATCGAGGTAGTATGACAAAATCAGCTGTGGGTTTCGGTTAGAATGCCATACCTTCAACCAAAGGATGCGACCCGAGAATGGTTCGACACCGATGTGAAGTGCAAGCCCATAGCGGAGCCACTTGTCGTGCTGGTCAACGGTCCAGATGTCATTGACGCCAGCGGCCCAGAAACGGCGGCGCTGGAGCCGGTTGGCCTTGCGCTGCCTCATCAGGTGGGGTTCATATATTACAAAGTAATCACGCATTACACGTCTTTATATGTATGAGCTCAAGCAGCCTCACCAGAACAGAAAGAGTGATAACATACCGAGAAACGGACATTCCGTGTTCATGAAAAATAAGACTGGTCATTTCTCGGACTCCAGCATTGGGGTACATTGTACGGAGCTCAATCATAGCAGTACGAATACTATCTGGTGAGTGTCCTTGTTGACGAGGTCGTTCCAGGCCGAAGCTAGCGCGGATCTCTTTGAACTTTGTAAGTCTATAGGTGAGTCCGAGGTAAGTAGTAACGACCATCTGACAGATAAACAAATGACTTACCCAATGCCGTATTCATTCAGATCAATGACCTTACGGAGTTCGGAAACGATCGCCCTGTCGGTGAGACATGCTGCCCATAGCCTCCGAATGTGCGGCTCTATCATGTCAAGTGGTGCTAGCATGCGACCATATGTCAGGCACACCTCAGGCCGGCAGTAGAATAATGAGCAGTACTCACGGGTAGGTTTGTTCTGGTTAGGTTGCTTGCTGCGCTTCATGGTCGGGAGTCTGCCTGAGTGCGACTTTGCGCGATCACCCTCTTTAATAAAATGGAGGCTTAACTTCTGCAGTTTTTCTCGTTGACGCTGCATGTGTAAGGGGAAGCAAAGACCATAAGCCTGGATCTATAGCCTTCGCTTCCCCCCACACATCTTCACTTCCTGATGCCACACTGTGCCGGGGGAAGCAAAGACCATAAGCCTGGACCTATAGTCTTTGCTTCCTCCCACACATGTTCGCTTCCTCTTATGCCTCTTGATGCCGCTTGTGCGGGGGGAAGCAAAGACCATAAGCCCGAACCTATAGTCTTCACTTCCCCCCACACATCCTCGCTTCCCTTCACACCTTCGCTTCTCTCGATTTATCTTCTCTTCTTACCACAGCTCATGGC
>JBBPMH010000459.1:0-25800 GCA_038090235.1 Pulveroboletus ravenelii
TCAGCAAAATCAGAATCCAACAGAAGATCTGAGTGAATAAGAACAGGTGATAGTGGAGAAATGGGTGAAGGAATAAAGCCAGGAAGGTCATCATCAAAAGGCTCTGAGCTATCACTTGTATCAGATTCAGACTGATCCTCAAATTGTTGATTGAGGTCAGCCTGTCGGAGCTGGTGAGCCAGTTGTGAAGCCATCTGGATATCATGGAGAAGTTCCTGTCTAACTGAGTGACGAGGCATGGGGGGCACTGGAAGGGAATCCAAGCATCTACCAAGCATTTCTTATATACAGCTAGATCTAATATAATTTTGCTATCTAACCTTCCTAATTTTATTTGTTCGAACGGCCGTTAAGTTCGTTCGGTGCTCCGTGGATGTCACGTTACCGCACCCACAGTCTGGAACCAACCATCTTGTCTCAACCGCCCCTCTGCGGCCTAACCCATGTCTGCCGCCCAACCGCATCGTCACTAGCCCCAACCGCTGCTCCTGGAGCCCAGCTGCGCTGTCTGCAGGCCGATCACTCCGTCTGCAGCCTGGGCCACCACGTCTGCACCGCTGTCTGTCGCTCAACCACAGCGGCGACGACACACGCAACGGCGCACCCACCACCACCACAACGACGACGAAGACACTGTGGCAGTGCGCCCACCAAGGCAGCGACCACGACGTAGGCAGGGGCACGCAACAGCGTACCTACCACCACAACGACGACGACGTGGGCGAGGGCACTGCGACAGTGCGTCCGCCACGCCGGTGACAACGACGTAGGCGAGAGCACAGCGGTGCGCTCACCACCACGATGACGACATGGGCAAGGCCGCAAGGGCACTGCGACAGTGCGTCCACCACACCGGCGACGACGACGCGGGCGAGGGTATGCAACGGCGCACCCACCACCACAACGACCAGGAGCAGGGCACCGCGACGGTGCGTCCACCGCACCGGCAACAACGACGTGGGCGAGGGTATGCAACGGCGCACCCACCACCACAACGACCAGGAGCAGGGCACCGCGACGGTGTGTCCACCACACCGGCAACGGCGACGTGGGCGAGGGTACGCAACGGCGCACTCACCACCACAACGACGACGATGTGGGCGAGGGCACCGCGACGGTGTGTCCGCCACACCGGTGACGACGACGTGGGCGCGAGCACAGCGGGAGCAGGGCACCGCGACAGTGCGTCCATCACGCCGGCGACGATGACGTGGGCGAGGGTACGCAACGGCGCGCCCACCACCACCACGACGACGATGTGGGCGAGGGCACCGCGACGGTGTGTCCGCCACACCGGTGACGACGACGTGGGCGCGAGCACAGCGGGAGCAGGGCACCGCGACGGTGCGTCCATCACGCCGGCGACGATGACGTGGGCGAGGGTACGCAACGGCGCGCCCACCACCACCACGACGACGACGTGGGCGAGGGTACTCAGATTCAACAGTGTGGATGCGTGCGACCTCATTCTTTACAAACTCTCATTCCCATATAGCAAGGATGACACCTTAAAGATTTTCTTGGTGCTAAAACCATCTCTAGACTGGGAAATCAAATCCTTTGGAGGATTCACAGACGTTGTCGACCGCTTTCATGTCGCTGTCTGCCGACTACCAACCCCACCTAATTGTTGGTATGTAGCACTTGGGATTCAAATTGACCTCAGTGAGATAGTTATCTGCATTCCCAGATGGCTTGGATTTGCCTTTGCAATGCTGGATTCGAGGGCAAGGGCTTGGAAATCCCTTTTCAGTTCAAATAACGATAAATTCCAGCGTTGACGACCTCAAAAATGCAATCAAGGGGGCATGCAGCCTAGCCCTATCCCCTAATCTCTTGAAACTCTACAAGATTTCAATGGAAGAGGTGGCTGAGCGTCTTAGTGTTCTAGGATCAGGTAGACCTCTGCAGGGGAATGAGCTGGTACAGAGTGTCTTCGATGATGTTCCCTTGTTTCAGAGGTCATGTGTTGTCGTCGAGTTGCTTGATAACGGTAAGCAAAGGTATGGCGGTGTTAGCTTATACCTACCCAGGCCCTGAATGCTGCATCACAGCATGCAGCCCAGCAGCCATCCTTTCTGCTGTTCACCCACGATTGCAGTATCTCCAGGCATGGGCCCGCAACCCACCAAAGAGCCCTTCTCAGCAAGGAGAGGCTTCAAATTTCAAGGCTCTACAATTGACTGATCGCAGGATCGAGCGGACTCGACCCTTTGACGGCGCTTTAACCACCCCGGTCACGCTACTGCATCCCATCTTTGGCCAGCTCATCGATGACTGTGACACTCACGAGCCCACCAGTGAAGCTAACTTCTTTGTTTTGGATCTTTCCTTACAAATGTCCAAGTTCTTCGAAAACGAGAGCCAGAGACAGGAAGCGTTTATTAACATCTTGCACAACCATAGCATAGGGATTATGCCGAGCTCTGGCGCTGATTACCACACGGATGGAGATGTGCACGTGAACGGTCGTCGGTACATGATATCTGAGATCAAATCTGAGGTCGGTTCCAAAGGTGCCGAGCCTTACTGCCAAGCAATACTCTACTACATAGCAGGCAGCAAAGGTGAGGTGGAGAAAGCTTCCACGATGGATGTGCAGTTCAACTTTCCTTGCCTCGTTATCACCCTCTTTGGTGGGTTCTGCTGCAAATCTGCATCCCTGTCTTTTACTGATGAAACACTGCAGGCCCTCACCTCAGTTTCTCAGGCGTAGTCTGGGCTAACTGCCCCCATTACCAAGTCCTCTCCGCTGTTCTACCTCTGTTCTGGCATCCAACTGACATCGCGATGCGCCAACGTGTCGCTCGTTATATCGGTGCATTCATGAAGGCCCACCAATCCCTGCAGGAGCTTTACAAGAAATTTGAACAGACGCCTGGCGACTTTAAGGACTTTCAGCCAGAGTTTCCGCATCCTCGCTGCTACACAAGCTTGGAGGAGAGGAACCAGGAGCGTTTCAGGTACATCTGTGCTCTGAAGGCCGGCAAGCTGCTCTTCGTCGTGAAGACAGATGCTGGTGAGCAGCTCTGTGTCAAGTTTGTGCGGACATATGCTTGGATCGTACATCGGCAGTGCACAACCTGGAGGGTATCCCCATCACTAAGGGGATTCGACCCTGTCCCTGGAGGGTGACGCATGGTTGTCATGGATCTTCTCGACGAGTACGAATGCCTTTACGATGTTAAGCACAGTCTCTCTCACGAAGGGAAGGAGAAGAGCTTAGAAGCAAGCTCACGGATCTTCACCAGATGAACTTCGTGCATGGAGACGTGCGTGATGCAAATGTGATGGTAAGGAAGGATCGATTGGGGTGGAAATTGGTCGATTTTGACTGGTCGGGGAAGATTGGCGAGGTGCGATACCCCATGAATACGAACCGTGGGTTGGGTTTGCGACGACCGGAGGGTGCGCTTGATGGCGAGCTGATCCTCGCTGACCACGACATCAAGATGCTAGACTACTTGTTTGAATGACTCTGGACCTACTGCAACGTTGTACAGGCCACCATTAACCCCCCTGTTGTACGGTTAAACAAAGTTGTCAAGGTCCTGCGATGCACAGTGGTCCTTATGTAAACGAAAATGAGTGAAATACTAAACTACGTTGCCTATGAAGAAGGTGCCCAGGCTGTTGGAGCCCAGATATCAGGCAATTCGCTTAGCTCACTTAGCGCTCTTTCACACGCAAAGGAACCCGCCCTCTGCGACCACCCAAACACCATGCCCAAGGATAATTGCTCCGAAGAGGTCACGGATCTCTGCGCTCCCCTACAACAGCATTTCCATAGGATCATGGGTGATGTAGTCCTAAGTCCTAAGTTTCGGGAAGGAGAATTTAGTGCCGAAAAACTCCGAAAGCCTAGGTAATTTTTTTGGCTGACATCTTCAACAATGCATTGATAATCAACCCTGCATTCGACATCTACCATATCTGGGATACGGAAAATGCACGTGGATTATCGAGCAATGAAGACTGACACCGAAGAGCTTTATAGGGGTTCCTTCCCGCAGCAACAGTCGCCCATTTATTTCAACTGCCAGAAAGTTAAGGAGGCGATTCATGCACCCATTGATACCCAATGGACCGAGTGCCCCGATATAAACGTGTTCCCAGATGGGGGCGGTATCTTACCGTCTGCTTTCACAGCCCTCCCAAACTTAATTGAGAAGAGCGTGTGGACTGTAATTGTACACGGTTTAGCTGATTTTATATTGATTGCTGAGGGGTACGTCTTGTGGAATTACTTGGCATCTTCAATGCGTGTCGTGGTGTTAATGCATATGAACAGGACGCGCATCGTGATCCAAAAGTAAGTCGAAGTCCTTGCTAAGGCACATATGATTGACTAACGTGTCTATGCTGTGTACTTGAGCGGCATGATTTGTACGTTCATCGTGAATGATACGAGGTTATCAAGAAGTTTGTTTCATTCCATGGGGCGGGATGCAAGGGTTCCAGACCCCGATCATCAACGACAGCTTCATCATTGATGCTGTTGGCGCATTCGGAAGCATGCGTTCAGAACGCGGTTTGACTTACTATGAAGTCAGCCTTAGCGGACATATGATTCTGCGGTTTACACCAGTGGTGAGTGGGTTTTCTTAGGGAAAAGCAGCCTTTGCTTTGGACGTCCCGTGTTTTACATCGTGTTTCGAGGGTTTCTGATAACGTTGATATGCTTGTCTTTGTCGAAATAGGCCGCTTTTCAGATTATGCAATATCTGATGGGTTCTATGGATACGCCATAGAGAAGCGTATGGGTGTGCCTATGACTCGGAGAGCATGGGCATGTATATAGCGGAGTCCTGTAGGTCACTCAGGACCCGGAGAGAGACAGTGGAATAATGCAGGACTGATTGTTAAACATAAACGTATGGTCTTGCACAATGGAAAGCTGTTGGTCGTACTTTGGTAGGCAAGCATCACTCAATTCTTGCAGGACTTGTCCAACCTCTATCGGCAATGCAAATTGGACTTTGGGATGGGTTTTGTTCGTTCTCTTTTGGGAGTGGCGTCAACCTCCCTGGAGTTTCCTTTTCTGCTCATCTTCGTCCAGTCACAACGCTTGAATGACTGGTGCTACACAGCTGCCTTTGCAGATTAGCACATCCCATGGGTGGACGAACCTGTCTTAGTCTCCTCCGTCGCTGCTTCCACAGTTTGATCAGCTCCCGCCTCTTGTTTCAGTGCGCACAATAGACTTGTCATATGCCAAATCTCTGACCCTTGGCTAATCACCTATAGCGGGCGTGTGCATCCCCTGCCCTGTCCGGGATCGTATCGTCAATCCCAAAGGCCCACAAATCCCGCTCATCTGTGCTTCTGTCTCCCTCTTCATCAGCCACCTGGGCATCAAAAAAATGCATGACCATGGCATAGGCAATGGGGCAGCTATTTTGGCTCTCCATCTTGCATTACTTGTCATGCTTAACGTCATGACAGGCTTGGGTGGAAACGCGGGATTCTGCACTGCTATGTGTACGACCGCGAAGAGCTTCCTGTCCAGTCTCGTGCGTATTCTTTTCTTTCTGCTTTCTGCATTTATGACAAGCGTACCCAACCTCTGTTCCTTAGTGTGCTGCTGCTACTGGGCTGGTAAATTAGGGTTTCGGGCCCTCCGCTTTCTTCTCACTGATCGCGCACACCTTCTTTCCTGGGGATGCATCTGTCCTCCTATTATCCTCGCTCTCGGCACAGCTATCCCGAAGGTTATAGGTCTATTCATCGTCAGGCCTGTCCCACTGCCTCTGACAAACTATGGGTCACAGCAAAAAACTACGACCGCTGGGTATGATCCAGTCTCGAGTGTCTGTGCCTTTGTCTTTGTTGGGGAACCGCAGGGACCTCCAGATTCAGATGTAAATGTTGAAGTGGGTGCAGGTAGGGCACCGCTCCTATCCTACAATCAGGAACAAAGTTTAGGATACTGCTCTATCCCACGTTCCGCCGTCAAGTCGAACTCTCCACAGGGCTTACACCATGATGTTGGGGATAGAGAGGGGTTTCTCGATATTCATGGAAGGTGGCTGTGACTCACTCCAGGTTTCTACCTGGTCTTCATGGTCATGGCAATATGTAGGTAGTTGTCGCTGCTCCGAAATCGACGTTTACACCCCTTCTTACAGGTAGCGGCGCTGGTCTCATGTGTCAGTGCATTTGACCTCTTTGAAGCTCTTTTACCTCATTTTCTCTCGATAGACATAGATGATGTTGGTTCAGTCTCGCAAGCACTTTATGCGGCAACACGCTTAGTTTACGATGATGTTGAAGCTTCCAAGAGGCAAGCCGTTCAAGAATTTATTCTAATTTTAGGGAAATTTGCTGGACGTATTCTAATCGATGAGGTGTTTGTTTCTCGTTTGTATACCCATGACGAGCCGTACTTTCAGGTTTAACTCCTGACTTTACCACACCCACCTTCGCATTCCACGTGCCCGCTGTTTCTGCGCTGTCTCGTTTCTTTTTATCATCTCCCAAGCAACTGCGATCGCTATCTAGAGCCTCGTTAGGTCCAAGGCCCAACCATCCCTCTAGCCCTGCTGCAGCCTCATTCGACGCACGGACAGGTGCTTGCCGGGCCTTGATCAATCCCAAACTTGCCAGCCACCCCTACGGGACGAGCATATATGCCATATAACCCCCACACTCATCCGGCCGTGGCATGTCCGCCAGGATACGCGCAGCTTGGATTCCCCCCTACTGCTTGTCGCTGAGCCGGAGCGCCTGGGCGAGTGTGCTCGGGATGTGACGGCGGTTTCGGGCACGATGTGCCGTGAGGTCCTTGGTAATGAGGTTGGCGTAAAGGGCCCCGAGGCTGTCGAGGGTGATATCGAATTGGCGTACCGCATTCGGGGCCTGATATGATGCGTGCAGGGCCATCAAAGGTGGGTCAGGCTCCTCTGACGCGGTACGCTGGGACGCTGTTGACTGCATAGATGAGAACGGGGAGGAACACGTGCAGACGAGCATGGTGATGATGTTGGCGGCAGCGCGGGGCATGGCTACCGCTAAGGCGCATGCGCGAGTGACGATGGAAGGGGTTGGACCCGGGGCGGGAGTTAGTCACAATACACGACGGGCCTATGTGGTGTGTGGCTCGGTCTACTGGCACGGACTGCCTCATGGACCGACTTTTAGATATCAACGTGGGTCTGCATCTGTTTTGGAACTCTGACTGCTTCGAGTGTGATGTCAGCGGGTTCATCACCTTGATGGGTCGTGGGTGGTCCGGGCACGCACTCGTATAACTTCATGGACATGCGCCCTCTCCAAGTTGCTGTATGCGCCGCTTGTTCCGCTATCCTTTCCGCCCCGTTCCCCACCACGCCCACCTCCGTCCCCGCCGCTTTGGTGGTGCTCCGGACAGCCCTTGCAACCCCTGGGCTCTTCTCGCTTGTGGAGTCCATGTGCCCATGTTGCCTGCCCCCTCGACTTAGCTGGATCATCTCCTCGTATGGACACCAGTCGCCATCTTGGCACTGATGGTTATCTGATGCGATGGTCCGCAGGATTCATCTCGCACCTCCACAGCCGAGTGTTACCCCATCTGTGACTGAGTGAGAGCTTACAAGCTCAGAAGTGTGGGAGACATAGGTGTTCCATACCTTCTGACAGCCCTTTATTAAGGACAAACCCACCCAGCTATTGCGCATTTGGACCACTTTCAGGCCTGCTTTTACTTAAAGCAGGTTGGGGTGCGTTTTGCTATACCCATTCACCCTACCGCTCATTCCTCAATCTATTTTTCTAGCACTGCCTGAAACCTCTTGGGCGCTCTCACAAATACCCATCAGGCCCAATGGCCCTAACGAGCCAGACCTTTGCACGCAGGTTTTGAGTGCCAAGAAAATTGGGCAGCGTGCCCGGCCTTCCTGGTCCTGAACGTGCGTGTCTAGCCCCCTCACCTTGATAACCCAGTCCTTTGCATGCAACCCCTGCCCACCATGCCCAAACCCAGCCGACCCAGTCCTTGGCACGCAAGTTTGGGCATGGAGCAAAGGCATGCCCCCCGCTCGCCATGCCCTGGCCTAGTCGAGCCAGGCCTTGGCAAGCAAGCCTGGGCATGGGGCAAGGGTGTGCGCCCCCCAACACCCTGATGGTCCCCTCGCTATGACGCACCATGCCTTGGCATGGCTAGCGAAAGGGCTTGAGCTACACCCGCCCACCATTCCCTGACCCTGTCGAGCCAGACCTTGGCACGCAGGTCTTGGGAATGGGGCGCCCCTTGGCGGCCCCTTTCACACCGGCGCACCAGACCTCTGCATCCCTTGTGATGGGGCTTGAGTCACCTGTTCACTTGTCCTGACCCAGCCAAGGTAGGCATCAGAGCGGTTGGTCAGAGGGCTTGAGCCACCCCTGCCCACCATGCCCTTATTCTGTCGAGCCAGACCTTGGCACGCAGGTCACGGGCAGGGGTGATTCTTCGCGGCCCCTTTCATTCAGACGCGCCAGGCCCTGGCACGCTTTGTGACGGCGCTTGAGCTATGCCTGTTCGCCATATCCTGGCCCAGCCAAGGCAGGCCTCAGGGCGGTTAGCGAGGAGCTTGTGTCACACCCGCCCACCGTGCCCTGATCCCGTCGAGCCAGACCTTGGCACGCAGGTCATGGGCGTGAGGCGCCCCTTTCACCCGGCGCCAGACCCTGGCACACCTTGTGACGGCGCTTGAGTTGCGCCTGCACACAACATCCTGACCCAGTCAAGGTAAGCCTCAGAGCGGCTATTAAGGGGCTTGGGTCACACCCTCCCACCATTCCCTGACCCAGGTGAGTCTCCTGCCCTGGCACGCAGGCCTCGCGCACGGTGCGCCCCTTTACGGCCCCTTTTACCCCGGTGTGCCGGGTCTTGGCAAGCTTTGTGATGGGGCTGGGGTCCTGACCCAGTCAAGGTAGGCCCAGGGTAGTTGCTGAGAGGGCTTGAGTCACACCCAGCCATCATACCCTGACCCAGCCAAGCCAGAACCTAGCGTGTGTAGTGAAGGCACTTGAGTCACATCTGCTGATCATGCCTGTACCCAGTCGAGCTAGATGTTTGAAGCCAGATATGCAGCATAGCCCCCTTAAACGATGTGAGCAAGATACGCCCCGCTATTGTCCTAGATACGGTAACCTTGTTATGTGAACCCGAGAGATTCAGCCGGCATCTCTGTCTAGCTTACTCCCTTGCGTTCGTCCATGCCAAACATATAGATGCAGCATGGCTCTGTGTATGGGATGAATCTCTAGCTCGCTTGCATGATATGCTGTTCAGTTTTCTGCTAATAGAGATCCCTGTTTTGGTCAGCGCTGATGCAGCCTGCTCTATCTGTTCCTCCATGGCTCTCAAGGGCAAGCTAAGCGCTAAACTCTATCCATGAGCATGTCTTTCCTGCCACTAAAACCCTGTGTCCAGCCTTGAAACTGTGCACATAACGACTCAGTCTCACAGGTCACCTTTTTATCAAACATCATCACACCCTCTGCCATGACATACGTTCTCCACACCTTAATAGCATGCGTTATCTTATGCTTTTGTTTCTCAGAATAACCTGCTCTGTTCCTAGCTGCACAGCATCCTTTCGGCCCAATCAAGCCCATAAGCGTGCTAGCGATGTTCGCTCCGTTGTTAGGGGCATTCGGTACCAGGGCGGCATATACGGGCTCTTCCTTTTAGCTGACACCTATAGGGTTTTAGCCCAGGCTGTTGTCCTCCGCAGAGACAGGGTATCGGGTAGGCCACCATGCCCATGTGGGGACTCAGTGCACGCACGCTTCAATTTTCAAAAGCTATATATACCCTGTGCCAGAGAGACCCTCACCTCAGACCCTGACGCCTGTCCTGATGACAACTGCCTCCCACCTACCCCAGCTGCCCCCAACGCCCATGACGCGTGATGCTGCTATGATCGAGGTTTCAAAAGATGAGCCTGCTATCCACAGCTGTTTGGCTCAGGACCCCTCTTTTCTAACGGATGTTGACGATCAGCTTTCCATCGCACCTGTTTCAAGCGCCTATTCCACCTTTGCCTTTGATGTGGTGCAAGGTGTGACTCAGGGCCTAACCCGTGTAGATATCGAGGGGGGCCAGCTGGTAGCTCAGCAACGGCTTGAATACCCAGATGAGATCCCCTCTCATGATTACATGGTTGATTCTACCGCCTCCGTGGCGGGCTTACCAGGCTCTGCAGTATCAGTGCAACCTCTGGGCTTGGGGTTGTTTATCAACCCTATCAGCCTATCATATGCCTTTCCTGCATCACAGGATGAAGCTGTGCACCGCCATATTTTTCAATATCAAAAGCAGCGTCTACACACCCAAGACGGGTTTTTTTCAGAAGAGAAGCTTACCAAAATGCTGGTGCGATTAGGTGCAGACAAGGCAGAGGGCGTTTTTCCTCGGCCTATAGCCCCCAACTCCACCAGCTCACAGAACGCGCCCTTTAATTACAATAGACAGCCGTGCTACGCTAGCGAGTCATGCCTACGAGTCCCCACCCTCCTTGTAGGGCTGATTGTTGTTGTACTTTAGCCTCAGCTGTATGTTACATCCCCAAATCGCACCATAATGCTAACAAGCTCACGAAGCATGTTGAGGGCATCGAAAGTGCCTTGTAACCCAGGGCTGTGTGACATTCAACCAGTCACCAGCTGTACAGCGAACATCCGAAGGTTGAACGGCGCTGCAGTGGTATGCTGGCCATGAATTCGAATGAAAAACACGCTGCTGATGTTACCATAAGCTTTGTCATTGGCGTCGATTGACCTTTTTTGGTAAGAATCCGAATCAGTCACGCTTCTCTATCAGCACACCCAACATGGAGGCTGTATTTTCGGGCAGGGTTAAGGTGCGTCGTTAGAACCGTAAATCTTCTTTATTGAAATTTGGGTAGCATCTACCTGAAATTTCGAGAGGCATCCGCCTTACTTCCCTTCAGCTGGAGGATTCCCTTGAAGACGCTTTTCGGCAGGAACTTCACCACGTCCTCTCAGGACATAGTGACCATGAAAACGTCCCGATCGATTCCTCGCCAGACTCCTGGAAAATGGCTCCCCAGCAAAACACCTTCACAAATCCCAACCTTCTTCCTGCCGATGCCGGCTCTTCCATGCAGCTTCTCTCAGGCAAGAAGGCCTCCGACAAACTTCGTAGACAAAGGAAGCGGGCAGAACGCCGTGCTAATAACCCCTCTATCCCTCGGTTTTCGAACTCAAAAAAGTTCAGCGGTGTCAATCTTCTCGAGGTTAGCTTTGATGCAAACGAGCTACCTGCTGCCAAGGGCACATTCGTTAGCAAGCACCAAAGATGCAATGCTACTCATGAATGGACGCTGGATGAGCTCATCACGCGCGGGTTCAAGCTGGTGGAGTGGGATGGCCGGTTCGTTTCTTGCCTCTGCTGAAGCCAAGCTCATGATTTTTAGAACACCAATCGCCATCGTCGACAAGGAGGATCGCGTGGTTACGATTTTGGCCGGTAGACCCCTGGGAACAGACTGGGATGGGGTTCACACGCATATGAGTGAGCTTCTTGAACAGGCTGGCCTTAATGTGCAGGCTCCCAAAAATGAACGACGAGGTAGCTTTGTCAGCTTGTACACTGGTGTGTCCTATGGGGGAGGACAGACAGTAAGTGCTGTTCTGCTTCTCCTTTCTCCTACTCAGCCATGCCCTAGTCCCCAGGTAACCTTGTTCACAAGCCAGCTAACAAGGCCATCATCGACAACTTTTGCCAGGATAGGTCCTTTGTGCGTGCTGCTGGGTTCATGAGCAGTAAGTTTACCTATGGATTTCGACTTGCACGGCTCATTTTCATTTCTAGGCTGCTTTGCCTTTTATGCACCCAAAATATATGCTGATTACAACAATCACCTTGGCGCGTTACTAGAAAAGCACCCCTATCTGAAGAGGCCTTTCGACAACAGCGTATTCCCAACCTGCACCTTCAATTGTGGTGCGCACGTTGTCACCCTGGAGCATGTAGACTCCACAAATGTTCCATATGGCCTCTGTGCTGTTTTTTCATGCAGGTCATATGATCCAACAAAAGGTGGTCATCTCATTCTCTTTAACCTAGGGCTGGTTCTTCAATTTCCTCCTGGTTCCACTGTCCTCCTTCCATCTGGGACAATTCGCCATGGAAACACTGCAACTCAAGCCAATGAAACCAGGCAATCATTCACACAACATTGCCCAGGTGGGCTGCTGCGCTGGGTTGCATATGGCTTCAAGCCAGTCAAGCAAGCCTCATCAATTGTTCGACAGCAGTTTGAAGAGAGCCAGAACCAATGTCAGCAACATGCGCTCAGCTTGTTTTCCAAGCTGGATGCGCTACATGAGGACAGGGTATCTACATTTGGACTTATGAGCCATCATTAGGTCTTTTATAGTGACCAAAGGACCTGTACTGTAGCAAATGGTGATCTGAGCAACCAGTTTCTGGGCTTCAGCATGCGACATGCGGCCAGTGGTGCAGATGTGCCATGTCCTGCGAATAAAGCAAGCGGGTTCGCACAGGATGCAAGCCTAGGTCATGGCATGGTGGGCAGGCATGACTCAACAAGCTGAGCGCTGTTGGAGACCATGCCATTGATGGTATATCTTCCCTCTTTTCCTTACCACTGCCCGATCCTACACCCGTTATGCTACCATATCTCAGCAACGCTATCTCCCACATCATACGGCACAACCCCTTCCCTCCAGTCTTTCATACGACCAGCTAGAGGCGGGTGCCTACATGCCCACTACCTCTCGTATATCAGCGCTTACAACGTCCAAGACCTAACGGCCTGCTGTTCTAGCTCGCGCCCCGTTTGCTCACAAGCGCGTGTTTCCGATGTTGGTTCTGGCTCTCTCCTCCACGCTCTCCTGGCACCACGCTCTATCCCCGCCAGCATTTTGCATGTCCAGCCTGTGCCCAACCCGCCCTTTGACGTAGTCAACGCTGATCCCGGTATCAACTTGGTGCATGATCTGGTCATCCTGGGGATCTTGTTGAGTTGGATGCCCAGCCCGTACAGCAACCAGAACCGGTGCCCGAGCGAGAGCACACAGAACTTCTGCACGGATCCCATGTAAACCACACCCTCACCCCCGTGGACTCCTTGTCGTCAGCCCGGACAGTCCCCGTCCTATATTCCAGCCCAGCTGCGATGCAGAGGCCACCTGGGAAGCTAAACGCGTGCGGGCGGGCGGGTAAACACCCGATGGGGCCGTCGCAGGGCATGGACGGCGTTATCTAAGGGCACCGCTCCGATCACGCACTGGAGATGTGGGGCCGATTCCTATCTAGGTGGGGCTGCTAGCTAACCTAAGGTTGAGGGGTGGTGGGCGGGCGTGACTCAAGCCCCCTCGGTAGGCATGCCGCAGCCTAGCTCGTCAGGCGAGGGGGGCTATCAAGATGGCGAAGGCGGGCGCCTTTGTCCGATGCCACAAACCCGCGCGCCAAGGCCAGGCTCGGCAGGGCCAGGGTGTGGTGAGCAGGTGCGGCTCAAGCACCTTCGCTGTACGTGCCTGCACCTGGCTTGGTTAGGTCAGGCATGGCGGGTGGGTGTGACTCAGACCCCCTTGCGAGGCACCCGGAGGCCTAGCCAGCCAGGTCAGGGCGTGGCGGGCAGGCGTGACTCGGGGCCCATCACCAGGCGTGCCGAGGGCTGGCTCATCGGGGTGAAGGGGGCTGCTAATGCCGGGGCAGGTCAGGGCGTGGCGAACGGGCGCGACTCAAGCCCATCACCAAGCGTGCCAAGGTCTGGCTCGTCGGGGTGAGGGGGGCCATTAAGGCGTTGGGGGAGGGGGGCAGGCCTGCTCTCGATGCCTGGGGCCCACGTGCCAGGGTCTGGCTCGATTGGGTCCGGGCACGGTGAGCAGGTGCGAGCCAAACCCCCTGCATGCCAAAGCCTGGGCTGTCAAGCTAAAGGGGGTAGATCCGTGAGCTCAAGGCCTGAAGGAGCAGGCGCGCTATCTAGTTTTCTCAGCACCCGGGACCTGCGTGCCAGGGTCTGGCTCGTCCAGGTGAACGAGGCGTTTGGGGGCATGCAAGAGCACACAGGAGGTAGGGTGGCAGGTATAAAAAAACGCGCCTAAACCTGGGTGGGATAACGAGCAGCCATGGGCCCTTGTTGGTGTCGTTTGCAAGCTCAGCAGCCAGGCTGGGGCTGTAGGTGTGGGTTGAGGTAAAAACTTCCAGCTTCATCAGCGACAACGCCAAACAAAGATTTAAACTGCGCTCGCGCCGTTACCTAATCGAAGCGGTGTGCAGGAGGAAGATCCTGAACCCGAGCCGGACGAGGTCCGTTTCGTTTGCTCCCCGGATGCCCTACATATCATATCAGCTTTTTGTTTTCTCATGCCCTCCCTTCTCTACGCGCAGGACATGGAATCAGACGACCTTTCTCCCCCGCCCTCACCGCACACACCACGGCTGAAGATCAAACTCAAGTTACCCCAGATCCTAAGCCCGAACGAACCGTCGAGCGGAGCAGCTTCGACGCCGAGCGGCGAACCGAGTCAGCCGCCCTCGCATCGTGGCATCTCGAGAGGTAACGGGTGTGATTTGGATCCATCTGCGTGCCCAGTTTCGTTCCATCTGTTACATACAGACATCGAATCGGAGGATGAGGACGATGAAGACGGGGTCGTCGGCTCCACCCGCCCGATGACCTCCCGCAAGGACGTCCTCGCCAGCGTCGTCGACTCATCCCATGTCTCCCTCCGTTTGTCTCCCTCTCCAACCCGTCCACCAAACACTCATGCTCATCCTAGTAGATCCTCCCGCAAGAAGAAACAGCTGACCGAGTCGGAGATTGCGCTACGACGCGAGGAAACCGCACGCAGGGGCAAGAGCTTGACCGAAAAGAAGCTCGGGGACGAAGAGGTGCGTGTGGTTTGGATTCAACCTAAACCGGGTGCGTTCACGCGCCTGCGCGGGTCGTTCACGTACGTCATGTCGAATAGGCAGAGACGATCGATCGGTTGCTCAAGAAACAGTCCAAGTCAAAGAACAAGCGCAGCTTGTTGTCGACCGCGGACGATCGGACCCCGGTCTCGGCTACCCCTGCAGTCGTGCAGCCCACCCAGGATGGTTCGGAGGCACCCGAAGGAGACGTGGTCGAACCCGTCGAGCTTGTCCCTACCATGTACCGATGGATATCGACCACCAAGTCACTTCCCGGCGAAGCAGAGCCAGCTGCCGGGGAAGCCGATACGCACATGAAACTCACGTTTGCGGTCCCCGTGTCTGTACTCCCGCAGAACGGTGCACCACTCCCAGAGATAAAAGCACCACCGACAGAGAAGCCAGCGTGTGACGTGAGTGGGTGCACACGGGCTCGCAAGTATCGGCTGGTCAAGGGTTGGCTAAAGGGGGCATGTGGGATCGAGCATCTCAAAATGCTAGAAAGCCAGATGGACGTCGTTTGATTCAACCCGCTACGTCTCTGTTTCGCATCCATGTATGTCTGTTCTGGTCGTGCTCTCGAGTAGGGTGCTTTTGTGTCATATCTTGCGGTGCTATGGTATGTCTCACAGCATCTAAATGAGCCCTGCCATCATGGGTCTGGTTAACGGCGTTGACATGTCGCCCTAGGGATGAAAAACGTCTACGTGCTTCCACTAGGGCGCTTCCGGACACAGATGCGAATCTAGCAACTAAGAAATCCATGGTTGTATGCTCTCGTGGGGGCGATCCATTCTTGACCGACGTTCAACTTCGCACCTCAGCCCTTATCCTCCGCGGACTCTACGTCAGCCACAGCCCTACGTCAGCCACAGCCTTCGCAGTCCCGTCCCTCACCCCCTTCAAGAACTGGATCAAGTGGGTCCCTCCAGTTCCCTTTAATGGCGGTTCCTTCCTCGGCTTTGCTCCTCTTTCTCTCAACTCGCCGATCCGATTATGCATAGCGCGACAATCTGAAGAGGTGCGTCTCTAAACTGCTTGACAGCACACGCCACGTTGTTGTATGATTCAACGAGCTTATGATCGCCATTAGCCGTGAGGTTCCGGACCGGTCTCGGGTTGGCGGAGAGATGGCGCAAAAAGCCACGATGGCACTTTGGTATGTAAATTTGCATGCGACAGAGCAATGTCCGTCTGTCATCGTCTTTGTCACAGGTCAAGGTGCGGCATGGACCAATACTATAGCTGTCCAGACCGAGAAAGATGCCGAGCGCATGGATCAATGCGTTTTGGCCTGCACCTGGCCCAGACAGGTCCGTCGGGGGTTCCAATTCAGGGTGTTGTCCATCGTCGAGCCCTTCAAAGATCCACTCGCGGTTCACCGGATCCGAGTCTTGGCCGCGAAACCACGGCCGGACGCGATGATAAAAGAATTCGGGGTCGCAGCCTTTTCGGGCGTCGAGCAGGCTGTGCGTCAGCACATCGACAACTCTGTGAGCTGGTGGAGGTATCCTGTGATCTGTCGCACAGCGATGTCGTCCCCCACGAACATTTCGTCCATGGTCGCGCGCATGAGCTCGCAGGCTTCTACGCTCCTGGTCTCGATATGCGAGGAGGCGAGAAAAAACCCCTGTTCATCGTTTGCGCCCGTGAAGAGGTCCTGGCTACAGACATTCTCGAGCGCGGGTGGTGTACTTTCCTCTGTGGGCGACGCGAGACGCCAGGGCGAACGGGTACCCGAGTCGAATAGGACGCGACGGGCACGAACGCAGTCCCTTCGTCTTATCTAAGAACGATCTGATGTATTCGTTTACGTCTGAAAGCACAATATGCACCTGTCCTACATAGCACCGTAGATCGTACGTACGCCCGCACGGCGTGCATTGTATATTTTCCGCCACAAAAACCGACCCCCGTTCCGGTGTATATCGTTCATGCCCCATTCCCCCCCCCCCCCCCTCCTACCGAAAGGTTGAATCCCTGACAATGATGCATCAACACAGAAAAATCCGGTCAAGAACATGGGCTAACGTTTCCCCCTGGCAATGTAATCAATCTTTCGCCCGCATTCCTCTTCCAGCTTCTTCAAGCAGTTGCCATCCGCCTTCACACGTTCCTCCCCCCACCGCTCCGCTGCTTCCTCGTTTCTGTATCGCCCGACTGTCCACGGACTGATGGCATCGAAGCATGCAGTCCAGACCTGTACAAACCCTGGATTCGGGTCCGCGTCAGAAAACGATGTTCGCCAATGTCCTGGCGCACCTGCTACCAGGTACACACCACCAGGGGTAGACGATCAAAAAAAATTCGGTGATCGCACGTACAGGCACCGGTGTATGATTGCGTCCATTGAGTCCAAAGCCTAAAACGCGTCTGTCAGATACCGACCCCATATGGAGTCCTCCCATGGTGCGATAATAGATCTGCCCTTCTCGTGTAGGTGGTTGGGGCTGTCAAGTACGCGTTGCTCGTGAAGGAGGTGCATCCAGTCCCCCCCTAGAATTTTGTCCGATTATACACCCGAGACGTCGTACCTAGCCATGAATGCACACCTCAAGAGGTAGTAGCGAGCGAACAAAAAAAAAACTTACATAATGGCGAATGCTGTTACTGAGGTGCCAGGACGAAAAGAGATAGACGGGGTCGCCAGAAGATGTTTTGAGACCAGGTGCGGGGTAGAGTTCGGATGGATCGTATTCGGAGACGTCTGGCCAGAGGTCTGTGTTGGGCCGACCGCCGCAAGGGATGGGGGTATTGAACCGGTGGAGACAGCCGTGGTGGCTTGTCCAGCGAGAGATCAGCAACGAAGGGAATAAGAGCCTCCACTAGATGGGAAGATCGCACCTGGACTGATGGGCTCGCCATTCCCAGCACATGTGAACCTGCGGAGGCCACCGCGTTTGAGATGGGGTCCCTGCGCGGGTCAACACTCACCAGCCCTGATAACCGAAGAGCACCCCGTCTTGGATGGTCCTTGGATCGGCCCTGCCCAAGAAGTCAGCATTGTGCTCAGATGAGGTGCCGGGTCCAGCATACCGCCTCAGCGTACCGCCGCCTTGAAACCCGCCACTAGCCATGAAACGAGGATGTGGTTTGGGTTCGAATGTAATACGTGCAATCTCGCAGCTGTGGCCCAGGGTGTGCAGTAAACGTGATGGTGGAAAGTACTGGGGATCGGGGGCGCGAGTGGGCCTCCCATGGATATCTTTTTCTAAGACTCTGACGATAAATCGATTAGTCGACGATATGGCCCCACCCAGCACATCAACATGGACGGCGTCGTCGCCGAGCGTGCTCAATTCATCGTCGACAGACTCAGAACGTGCGCAACCTATGTCTATAAAGCCATCTCTGGCTGACATCCCTCTAGAATCCCCGACACGGCGCGTCTCCTGATGGCCATCGCCGGTGTCCCAGAATCCGGGAAAACCTCCTTCGCCACCCGTCTCGTCCACACGGTCAATACACTCCTTTCTCATCCACCCTCATCCCCAGTCCAATCTGAGCCTCAAGCCATCCTTGTGGGACTCGATGGCTGGCACCTCACCCGCGCCCAACTCGATACCATGGACGATCCAAAACGCGTGCACGATCGTCGCGGGATCCACTGGACATTCGACGCGCCAGCCTATGTCGAGTTTGTCGCTCGTTTGTGCCAGTTTCTGTCGTGACCGATCATGATCTTCCTTCCGATCCGTCGGCCATCTACGCCCCTTCCTTCGATCACGCGCTCAAGGACCCAACACCCGACGCGGTGATCATCAAGCCGGCCCATCGCATCATCATCATTGAGGGATTGTATACCATGCTCGACGTCGATCCCCGGCGCAGAGCGGCCGTCCAAATGGATGAACGATGGTGGGTCGCGATTGACTCCGTGCGCGCAAAAACGCGTTTGGTCAAACGGCATGTAGAGACTGGCGTGGCGAAAGATATGGACGAGGCCGTTTGGCGCGCGGAGAACAACGACGAGGACAGTGAGTGTGCGTCGAATGTATCAATTCAATGCTGCTCACGACAGGATGCGGCAGACGGGCGGTTTATCTCTAGGAATATCTTTGACGCGACGTATACCATCCAGAGTATTGACGACCCCGCGTATTCTATCTGAGCAATTTGAATGTCGTTGTGGTCTAACTCGTAAGTTTGGCCCTATGAATCCCCCCCCTGCCTCGCATCTATAGTCCCGCTCTGGGCACTCGACAGACCGCTTTGTGGATAACAGTCACAGCACGGTGCTGCACACAGGGCTACGCGCAATATTTATTGTGGCATGATGCGATGCCTGTAACGCCCTCTTTTCACCACATGTAACCCTAACTCAAGCACGTCGGACGTGCATCTGGCGGAGAACCGCTACCGACATGCGTGTCTGTGTTGAATTCAAAAGGTTTCCCCTAACCTTTCTTATAATTTCATGGAGTAGCTAACTTGGTCGTGAAGAAACAACACATGCAAACCAGCGGAAGAATACAATTTTGAAACAGGGACAGCTGGGCCCAAAAGGTAAGAGGGCGTTTGTGTTGGTGTTGGGAGTGGACAGTGCCCTTCTGGATGAGTTGTCACGACCATACCTGTGCTGGTCACGCAGGTGGCGTAATGGCGGTGTATTTACACCCCAGGCTGCCCAGGGAGCACGACAGGTTGATGGATCATTGACTTATGAGAGGAAGGCACTGAACTTCGACTGGTCTGCAGGGTATGGGTGACAGATCTCCACTCTAGTCACAATGAGCAATTAGGGGAGTAGGCTCGCCATTGCCTGCTAAGTGAGCGTCTCCATTCAGTCAGTCGGACGATGATGATAGCGTGCGCATGGTAGTACAGATTGTAGTGAGAAGCTGAACACGCAGCTGTGAGACATGCTTTGCAGCAGATCACTAACATGCTGCAAACGAGCGATTTCATGCAGAGCAAGTCATGTAGTGAGTGCAGTAAAGACACAGCAAGCATGATTGAACATCCATCTCTAAACAGTTGCAGGAGAAAGACCATATACCCAAGTGAGGGGCAACCCTGGTGGTCTCCTCAACTTGCTCTGTGCATAGACTATCAACGGTACTGTCTGCTGGACGGGGCCTGAAAGTACATCAGTGACTTGGCTATCGGCTTCTCAAGCTGCCTGGAGGGTGGCCGGTCAGGGTCACTCGGTAGTGTGTGAGTGTCGCTGGGACAGTTCTGCAAACCCAACTATGGCTGTAAGTGCAACTGGAAAGACAAAAGCACGAAAGCTGGCCATGCACATGGGTAGGCAGGTTTGAGTAGGCTGGTGGATTCAACATACCTTTGTCTTCCATTCTATAGAAAACGCTTGCCTGGGGTTTGAGTGGGGCGCAGTTTGAGAATGTGCTGTACTCTGTGCACAGCGTGACACAAGCTGGATTGCATCATCCCTGGCGGCTGCTTGCCTGATTGTCCTAATGAGGTCATGTTGGCAGGACCCGAGTAAGCATAGGCGCTGAGGCCACGAAGAAGCCGCATGGACAGGGCTTATATATCGAGGGCATCACGAGGAAACCAAGACACCTTGTTCCTTGATATTTAGACACCAACGACTTTTGTACTGTTGAAAGATGTCATCAGCGAATGCTAGTAGGTAGCGACTCTGAGGAGTGATTGAGCAATGCTGACATTCAGGAAGGCCAGACTATAGTGCTCGATACCGGTCGCTCTGGTGATGTGCAAGCGGTCACATTCCAGGCTGATGGAAAGTACCTTTTGAGCGGGAATAGGAACGGGATTCAGCGATGGCAAATTGAAGATGGCCAGCAAGTGACAAACCAAATAGGAATGGATGTGGAGGCAATCATGGTGTCAAGGGATGGCAGGTGGGTTGCATGTGGGACCCTTCGCAACGGTGCAAGCATGTGGGATGCAAAACTGCACGAAGAGGTCACTAGCGTGGAGGGCACAGAACAGGTATGTGGAGCGGACATCTCTCCAGATTCGACCAGGCCGGCCACTAGAGGGGCTGGTGTATTGCGAGCGTGATGAGCTCATTGCAGAGGAGGCCATCCGGCATTCACGTGGACTACACGGGGAGTTTGCCACGGGGCCGAATGGGCCGTCGATCAACCCCGCGGCGAGGCTAACGAGGGAAGGCTTCCGTGCTCGCGTGGAGTATCAATCTCGGATGGTGGAGGCGTTGGAGGGCGTGCTTTCGCCGGCAGCCCCGCTGATGCCGCAGAGGAGCGTGTTCCTGGACTACATACTGTGGGTGGGACGGATGGTCGCGGTGGACGACGTGCTGCAGGGGCGGGGGGGGCGGCGGACGCGGAACAGCATGGGGACGCGGCACGTCCGGGGTACCTTCAGTAACAAAGCAAGCATCTGGGTCCCATTAGGCACAACGAGCGAGCGAACGATCTCAACTCTCAACCACAGGGGTTCATCTGGCGGTGCGCATCGCCTTGCGTTCTCCTAGGTTTGTTTAGAAACTTATGGTGGGTCAACAACAGCAAGGGACAAGCCACTCCACCCTCTCAATCTCGATCACGTTGCTCAATTGGATGTTGTGCTTTCGCTCAGGTGCACACCATGGGACACATTGATCCGGATGATTTGATGTACCATGTAGTGAGTGCCACAATGAAATGCGGACATGTCTGCTCGGTTGCGCAGTTCCGGGTTTTTTGTATCACAACTGAGCATTCGTATCGAGACTACACACGGGTGAAGAATTATGTCTGTATTTCCATCTTGTCACCCACGAACCAGCACATCTGCTTTAACTTGCCTTTGCGCTATTGTAGCCCATCATCACCTCTCGCAAATGCACCACATCCATCCCCGGTTCAAACAGCAAACTGAGCGGCTTCTGGTGTGACACGATCCCGGGAACAAATCCCATATCGTCAATCGGCCGCTTGGCGTCTTCCACAACCCTAAACGCCCAAAGGATGGTCGCCGTAGCGATATAGAGGGACCTGCGACAAGGCAAACAACCAGTTGATCACAGACGGGTGTCTAGGTAAGGGTTACGGTCCAGTCCGGTCGTTGAACACGGGAAAAACGCGGACGGGGGAAAGACGACTGAGACATGGACTAGGCTTACCGAGTCGCAAGGTTGGATTCGACGCATATTCGACGGCCGGACCCGAACGAGTAGGCTTTGAGGTCGTTGTTGATGCACCCGGAACTCGGCCACTGCACCAATCCCTTGGTAAGGACCTTCTCATTCAGTGTGGTCAGTGGTGGTCAGTCATCGTGATCAGTCGTGGTCAGTACTTCAGTTGTGATCAGTTGTGGTCGCTCGTGGTCAGTCGTGGTCTCTTTCCTATCGTCATGATGCAACATCTGCTCACGGCTTTTCATAGCGATCTCCTGCTTCACTGTCTGTTACTCCATCGCGCTTTCATGATACCCCCCAGGCCTTGTGGACCTCGTCTTATCGGGGTTCTGCGAAACGTCACTGGGAGGTCTCTCCTGGTACCCCATCACCAGTAGCTCCCCATCATCTGGCCAGGGGTCTCTGTGGGGTGACAGCCATTGCTGGGATGGAAGCCGAGGTCAAAGTCGCTCCCATGGTTAAGAGGACAGGTTAACATGCAAAGGGAAAGGCTCGGACGACCAGTGACATTGCTGGCGAATCAGAAGTCGACGAGTCCACTCCAACCCCAGCCAAGAAAGGAGGAAAGAGTACAAAAACCAAGGGCAAGAAACGTTCTGCGGGTGAAACCGATGACGAGACTGCCAATAGAGATCATATTCGGAACTCGAAACATCGTCGCACTGGGAAGTAGGCTGTCCCAAGTCCTAAATATGCTATACTGAGTTTTCGATTCCCTTTGTGGAGTGCTTAGAGTTTTCCTACGGAGTTTAGTTCGTTCCATTCATGTATCTCCCATGTGCGCCCATGACTTGATAGATCACTATACCTGTACCGCCCATGTATCCACATAGATCGCAATACATCATCGTGTATGGTTATATATGCTCTAATCATTGTGGTTGGCCGAGATCGAACTGGTACGGAAGGGTGTTTGGTAAAGCATTCTAGAGATAATAAGGTTCCATCCGACCGATTGGGTTCCTATCTATGATTGTGGATCCTCTACCACGGGTAGCCAAAAAAAACATATATTACAAGTCTCAAAAGAGGGAAGATATCTATATACAACCATATGCGAGTTTTACATTTTTTGTGATGTCAGCGGGCACTTCTCTTCCTTTCCGGTTCATTTCATTCTCCCGAACTGCTACTACCTTCAGCCCATCAATCTTGCCACCCGCCATCCACTCCCTTCCTTGACCCCTACTTTTCTCCTCACCCCATCTCTGAGCTTCAAAACCAATCCCAACTTCCCTTTCTCCTACCTTCAAGCCCTCTTCTCCTCCCCTCCTCCTCTCCCAAATTCCCTCAGTCCTTCCCTTCCACTTCCCCTCAGTCATATATTGTTCGAAGCACAACCGTAGTCCATGGCAGGTCACCCCTCACCCCATGTTCTTCGCACCACTTCCTTGCACCTGCTGCTTGTGAGTGTTCTCTCCATCGTTTGAACTCTGTTGGGCTTTCTTTCGTCTGCTCGTCGCATAGCCGTATCAGAAACCCCTCCTTCGCCTGTCCATCCACCGTCATCTCTACCAGCACCAGCTCTGACCTTTTCTTGTTCAATGTCGTCTCCACCGCGTGGATCATGTCCAGGAACTTCCCCTTCCCTTGTTCCGGGTCCAAGTGCTGAGCCAGCTGCTTCACCTGGCTGTATGTTAACAGAAGCCCTCCCACCTTCCAAGCCATCTTTTTCTTCTGATCCCTGCAACTAATCAGCCGCTGTCTTTTCGCCCAACCTGTGCTCCCCCTCTCCCGTGAAACCCACCTTTTCTAATCTTGTTTCGTGCAAACAAACAAACGAGTGACGCTTGACGTTCACATTCAACTCCGTTTCCGGTCTCTTATCATTTCTCAACTCTTGCGAAAATTTTCCTATCCACGTGACCTGTCTCTCACTTCGCCTCCCTTACAGCCCCAGACTACGGATGGCAGCCCCTGTGCCTGTGTGCCTCGCCGCCCTCGCTCCATTCAACTCGCCTATCTGGTTTGGCCGAAGAGTACGTGTCCTGCCGCCTGACGTGGTCCCCGGAACAACACGACTCCCTCGCAATCCAATCATCAATCAAGCTATCCCACGTTTGCCTCCGTTCGTATAATACAGCCTTGGAATGTTTCATTAGTTGGTGTGACTGCATCCTTTCACAACCCCCCCTTCCTTCTCCAACCTCGCGCCTTACATGCCTCCTCCATCCGCCCCCTCTTCTCCGCCCCCTTGGTTATCACGCCGCATCGCTAACCTCCTCCGACATTCCTGCTCTCCTCCCTTCGAGGCCTCTATGTACGGCCCTCTGTGCACCTACTTCTACTCCTTCTTTCCCCTCCACCATGCCTTCATGATCAAGCCGCAGGGAGCCCTTCGTCCACCGCCCAGTCAAGACGGCTGCTTCTCCGCCGAGGAAAATCCAAGCAGTGAGGATGAAGATGAAGCCAGCTCCTCCAGTGACGAAGAGCAGGATACCTTTCAAACTGCCTTGCTAGCAGAACATCACTGCGAGGAGCAAGCCGGCGAGTCTTCCCAGTCCGAATGCGAGCCCTCCTCTGGCTCCTCTGGCTCTGATCTTGACCCTCCCGAGAACCCGCATTCAACTATCCTTTCTTCTGACTTCCTCGCCGACCCTTCTGCAGACTCCCCTGTGACCACCGACTCGTATGGGAAAACGTTCAGACCGGGAAACAAAGGTGTCTTCATCCCTGATTTCCTCATCGTCAAGGCAACTTCGGATTTACATTCCGATAAGCTCCTCCTCGTCGTAGAAGTCAAGAACTCCACCTCCAGAAAGCTCCCCACCCGTTTTCAGGCATACAAGTACTTGCATGCTGCCTGTCAAAAGCAGCCCACCCCACAGCCTCAGGGTCTCCTTATCAGAGGAAGGAAGACGGAGTGGATCAAGGTCGTGAATGGCAAACCGCAGGTCGCAGAGCACATGCTGACCTGCGGGCAGAGGTTGAGCGACTTGATGCATAGCACTGCTGCCGAGCATTGGTGAAAAGGTCACAATTTGATCTCTGTAAGATGCTCGAGGAACAGCGGTCGAAGTCCAGGTGCAGAGAGCAGCTGTCCCTGCCAAGCGCATCAAGTTCAAGGATCAGAGAGCAGAAGAAAACGTAGCCGGCAAGGCGAGCAAACCTCCGTGCATAGGCGGCTGCAGTTGTTGCGAGGAATGAGGGTCTAGGTCGTATCTCACGTAGTTTGCAACCTTTTGAGATCTGAGCACCTTGTATCATACAATCATACTATCATGTACAACAACTTTGGCAGTCTTGTAACTTCGGCAGTCACATGTATGTCATGAAACAGTCGTGGTCGTCACAGTAAACCTAACGAGGGATGGCTTGGACTGGACTACTATATCCTAAGAGAAGGCAGGCGTGAAAAGACTGGCCTGACATGTACTTCGCCCTGGTTAACCCACCTAGTTGTCCCATCACAGAAATCCAGGTTTTCGGATAAGGCTTAGTAATGCCTTGTGAAGTCTTGTAATTAGAGTATTCGAAATAATAATGAGCTATCATGACAAGCACGGATATTCCCACTACCGCGGTAGGTCGGGCGGTCAATAAACATCAGGCCATTAGCAATGGCACACGTCACACGGCACGGTGAACGCAGCTGAGGCACGTCAGTCCATTCCAAGATCGCAAGTTGCGAAAACTCTTATAATGGTAGGTCCGCTGGACAATGAACATCAGGCCATCAGCAATGTCACGTGTCACACAACACAGTGAACACAGCCAAGATGCGTCGGGTCGATCCACAATGGCAAGTCGTGAAAGCCATTGTCAGGGTAGGTTCACTGGCGAAGCTGTGTAAGGATAATGTTTTTGAATTATTGGTGACTTTCTGGTAGATATGGAACATCGTAGTAATAATGATACCTGT
>JBBPMH010000460.1:0-25744 GCA_038090235.1 Pulveroboletus ravenelii
TTGATAAATTGATAAATAGTGCCTTAACCAGAAGGAATTACATAAGCAATGTATATATCCCCTGAAAGCCCTTTTCAAGGGCTATCTATCATTCTCTGGGACTATGAGCCTAGCATCAATGCTTCATGAGATATATATCAAACATTACAAATGTTGCAATCATTGCAACATTTTTGTTGTTCAGTGTATTTTACTATGTATGTTTTCACTTCATAACCAGATTGAATACTTTCTTAGTACTTTTATTGTTCTGTGTTTACTCACCTTGATTCACTTTTACTTTGGGAAAGTCTCTCAGCAACTGTTTATTGGCCAAATCCTTGAACTTGCTTAGTAGGATAAGTCTCTCACTATATAATAGCTATTTACTGATTGTTTCTATTCTTAGGCTGAGTTCATACTTGACCCTTTTTGCTATATAAATATATCATATGTGCTCTTGGCTATGTGTCAAAAAAGAAAGATGTGGATATGATTTAAAGAAGTATTTTATAAAGATATGCTTAATTCAATTTAGTGTGTCATTAATTCAATTGTGTAATTACATAGGCTGAAAAGTAAACTGAGAGTGGAGATCACACAATTAAGTGTACTTATTTCTTTTATTCAGCCATTTGATTTTCTTTGAAGGTGAAATCAGCTTTAAACTTGTTTATAAAAAGTGATATTTACCATTTATTCTTAAATTCTATCAGGAATACACATTACTCTGGATAGACACTCTATTCAATTGAAAGGCAGATGTAGTAACATCGGGGGCACACTATGTAAGTGTGAATAGGTGAGTCACATTTTTTGTGTAAATATCACAAAAAAGGTATTTTTTTTTAAATTGGGATCTATGCATAGAGTATTTGCACCTATGTATGCAATCTCTGACAAACCAATGATAGCTATAACAATGAAGTATTATATAAGCGAGATTACATAAGCTCTAAGCAGAAATCACTGAAAGGACAAAGAACTGAGGGCAGCAATCAAATCAAATGTAAAATGGATAAAAGGGTAGAAAACATGGAATAAGTGGAAGAGATTACTAAGATGAAATCAGACATCTCAAAGAGGCATGAAGTCCAACTTTCTCCTTGAAAATGAATGGATTGTCAGAAATGTGTGATATGGGAACATTGTTGACTCAAGGGATGCTGTACATTTCCTTTAATGGCAGGAATGTGTGATATGACACATTTCCCAGAAGGCACCTTTCCTTTAATGGCAGAAATATGTGATATGACACATTTCCTAGAACGCACATTTCCTTTAAGTGTAGGAATGTGTGATATGGGACACTAGTGTATGGGAGGCACATTCACTGAAGTCGTGAAAATGTGTGAAATGGATCAAAAACATATGCAGACTACAGGAATGTTTTCTGGGAGTAGTGAAGCGGCGATCATCATGGGTACTCCGAGTACCCATGATGATCGCCGCTTCACCTTCATATCACTTCTCTTGACCCTGAACACGATGGCTCTTTGAACCATGTCACTCTGTGCGGTCCAATCGCATCTCTTCTTGTTCTCTTGGCAGAAAATGGGTTATATACTTCTGCTCCTCTCTGTCTGTGCCCATTAACCATGTCTGGCAGAAGCAGCAGTGAAAGCGACAACAATGATCTTGTCACGTGAGTTTATCGCTGCTTCAAAGACATATCGCTCATACTTTCATAAACAGAGACCAGCTTCCCGACGAGGGCGAGCGCGACGCTCCCTTTGATGTCACCGATGTGCCTTCCGCATTGCAGGCCCTTGACACACCCAGCCAACGTGACATCGAAGCCGCCATCTATGAGAATGATGTCGACAGGGACAAACACGATCATATCGATCTCTTTCACGAAGAACGTGTCACCACCCTCCCCTTAGATGCCCTCCTCCATCTCTGGCGCAATGGCAATTCTAGAGGTGCCATCCGCCTCCTCTCCAGACGTCATCGTCTTGACATCGGCCGTCGTCACTCTCTCGATGTCGGCAGTCCCGACATCGCCGCTGGTGTCGGCCCGCATTATCTTGACTATGCCATGTATGTCGGTGCCCGTCGTGGTCTTGATGCCCTCCTTCCCAATGTTCATATAGACCATACCTGGCAACTTCGCCTTGATTTCTCTGCCCTTCACCAGCTCTGGCCCGATAGCGCCCGCTCCACCCGCCTTCCCTTCGATGTTCATGGCCGCATGCTCCATCTCGGCAGGCGCATGGAGGAACATGCTTGGCTTGCCATGGTCCCCAACGAGTGGCTCGTCCCTGACCATCCCCTCAACGCGACCGGCATATGGCCCCGTCTCGATGCCCCTACGTCTGCCATGTCCACTCATCACGCCCTCATGCTTGTCATGTTCATTGCGCATGCACTCGCCACCTTGCGCTTTCGCGACCTCTCTTGCAGGGATACATATCCACAACCCCTCACCCATCGCAGTGCCAATGCTGCCACAGACATCTTGTGAGTATCCTCATCCCCTGTCTTGTGTGTCTCGCATTAATCACTCCTGTGTTCTCCCCCCAGCAACAGACCTGGAGAGCAGCATCGCATCCTTGACCTCAGATTGCGCGATGTTCATGCTCTCCATGAACACTTTCTAGACGAATGGGTCGAGTGGGTCCGCAGTGCCCCTCCTGCTTGGAAGGCCGACCGTTTCCTTCTCGACAACACTCCTCTCACTATCGCCCTCTCTTATGGCCAGAATCAGCAGATACTCCATCCAGACCCTTTTGCTGCTGCTAGCGAGCCGCAGAACTGGCGAAGGGCCCATGACTACACCCACCTCAAGTTTTTCAGGTTCTCTATTGCCACCCATATCAAGTATGTTCTCCCTTCTTTCTCATTGCACCCACCATTTCTCATCACATTTTTCCCAGCTTCATGAAGGTCCTTGAGTGGGATGATGTTCCCCTCCACCAAATCCTCGATCGCTACCCTCTCGCCTTTGACAGTCCTGATGGTGACGATGCCGAATTTCGCCTTGAGGTCGACCTTGCCACGCTGTCCCTCCTCGACATCGATGACAATGAGATCAATGTCTATGATCCAGATGGCTATCGCATCGTCCGCCGCCGCATCGTCAGATTTCTTGACACTGGCTGTCTTCTCGATCTCTCCAAGGTTCACACCCTCTTTCAGCCACCACCTCCTCTTCCTCTCCATGATCATGCTGACCATGATCATGCCAATACTGCCCCTGCCGCATATTCTCTCTATCCTCTTGCCTTCACCCGAAAATTTGGAAATCTCCAGGCAGATGGACTTGTTTCTCCTTTTCTACCCAGGCTCAGGCTCCTTGATGCCCACCTTCGTTCCCTCCAGGCTGTACAACATCGTCAGCGGTCTCCGGATCCTGATTCTGATCAATCTCACTCAGACGTGCTCACGCAGAGCGAGGAGAATGACGCCCATCCTAGAGATGACCAAACGAGAACAAGGGCCCGAACATATTCTCATCGGGATCATGATGAGCACTCCCTTCCTGCCGACTCTGACGATCATGATCCCTTTGACGATGGTTCTCCCATGCTTGATCATCCTCGCCATTTCTCCCGCGCTCCTCTCATTCATTCTGTCTCTTCCCAGATCTACAACACCCTCTCCCATCGTGTCAGAGATGCTGCCAAATTCCATGAGGTCCAGCTTGGCCTTCTCACTAGTGCCCTCGCAGGCACCACTGCTCAGCCTCTCTCGGCCAGAAACCGCTGGCAGCGCACTCTCGACAGGCTCTCTATTGCCCTCCCTCACCAGCGCTTTGCAGACAAACTCGATGGTGATGATCAGCCTCAATCCTTGCGCTTTGAGAACACCTACCAGCTTGACATCCATAACATTGCCCTTCACAACAGATCTGGAGAGTTAGTCTCTCCTTTCTCCTTCCCCCACCCTCTCTCTCTCAATCGCTTATCTCTCTCCCTCTCCTTTTCCGCAGCTTTGTCTTTACCCATGTTGTCAAGCCTCTTGCAAGGATCTGGGCACATCCTTCTGTCCTTGAACCTGTCAAGGAGGTCTGTCTTGTCTTGAAGAAAGATGTATGACTTTTCTCCCTTCTTCCCCCCTCCTTGCTCACTTTATCAATCTGCCTCTCTCTTCAGATTGTCCCCCATCTCTTCCAGTCTGCCACATTTCCCCTCACTAGCCTTATTGAACGCTTCTGGCACTCTCTCCGCCCATCCCTCGTCCCTGGTCACCCTGTCGATCCCTGCACCCTCGAAACTGTGGCGGTTCTTGAGCGCGCTCTCAATTACGCCCACACTGGCAGTGCTCGTGTTCTCTCCAGGCAACTCATGGATCGTACCTGGCTCAGTCTCTCTGTCCTCACAGATGGCCTCCCCACCATCGCTGGCACCTTCATCCCTGCTGGTGCCCTTGCCTCTGGCATCGTCGCTGTCCAGAAGGTCAACTGGCCGGTCCATTCTGCTACTCGTTTTCCCCTCACCGCCTCCCAGCGCACCCAGGAAATCAATTATGGCAAACCACACTATGCTGTGAGTGTCCTTACTGCTGTCTTCCTTCCCCCTTCATCTTTCTGACCCCCACCTAGAGCTATCTTGCCACCTTCGCTATCCGCATTGCTATCCAGAACATGCCTCACACCCTCCTCCTTCAGGAGGATGGTCCTCTCCGCCTGGCTGCCCACATCGCAGAGGTTGCTCTCAGAAGTCTCATTGCTGACATTGTCTCCCTTGTCCGCACTGCTGTCCTCCGCCAGATAATCCCCCTCCTCACTCAAGGAGGTCCTGATGCCGCCCTCGCCCTCGCGCGCAGGACTGCCCTCTATGCCTGGCTTGACCGACCCTCCCCCCTCTCCATCGACAACACTTCCTTGCCCCTCCTCATTGAGGCTGTCGTTTCCCCTCCCCTACATGGTGCTGACATGGTGCTCACCTGTGCTACCCCTTCCACGACACCCCTCCCGCTTTTCGTCAGGGATCTTGTCGCTCATTGTAACAAGGATCGTCCCAGATACCGCCCACCCTTCATCGCCCATGGTCAGTTCCTCCATGTTGCTCGTGCCGCTATACGTGAGATCTCCAACTTCGCTCGCACCCGCCTCACTCTCGCCAGGAAGGAGGACATCGACTGTCTCGTCGAGCACGGCTTTGTTGCTGCATGCCGCCGTCTTCATATTCATCATGTTCCCTGGTCTGCCCCACGCCTGCGACCGCACCCAGGTGCGCCCTCCCAGCGTGTTGTCCATCACATCTGGATGGACCTCGCCATGTCCGATCCACTTCCCAGCCGTCTTGCCTCCTCCACAGCCATTGCAGCCCATGTGCGCACCCCTGCTGCCCTCGCACGCCAATCCTCTGCCAAAATCGTCGCCGATGCTCCCATTGGCGACTGGTCTGCTGTCGATGTCTCTCTTAACCACTTTCGCAAGGTCTTGCACAAGACTGTCCTCCCCGCGGAGCTTCTTCTCCAGGGCGCCATTGAGGAACAGGGAATCGATGCCTACATCCTCGACGCCATCAACTACGCTCGCTCTTCTTACAGTCCCATACAACACCCCCTACATCAGCTCGCACTCCTCGCTTCCATCGCTGCTGCAGGCCTCCTCCCTGCTATCTTCGCAGGCGACGACGATGTTAAGCTTAACAGGCCGGCAGAACAGTCCCACTTCATCCCCTATGTTCGCTCTCTCACCTGGGTCACCAAGGTCAACAAGAATGGTGGCAAGGGTGTTAATGACAGGGAGGTTTTTATGCGTATGCTCACCTGGTATGTCATTTGCATGTATGACCGCGATTCACCCATCTCCCGCCGCACTCGTGACAAGTCTGCCAACAATGTCAAGTGGTTTAATAAATATAGTACTCTCTCTCCCGTTTTCGCAAAAATACCACCCTCACCCCTCCCTCCCCTCTCTCAGATGCGAAAGGAATCACTGCCTTTCTTCTCTGTCGCCTCGGCCTTGCCACTCCCGCCAGGGCAAGGGCTTTCACCGGAGCTGTTTGGGGTCGTGATGTTGTACCCCTCACTCCCACAGCCATCCTCTCCCTCCATGATAACGTTGTCCGCCGACTCAATGCTGACATCAAGTATGGCGCGTATGATGCGATTCAGTTCATGATGGGCACCTCCACTGCAGACCATCTCGCCCGCAATGGCTGTCTCACGCGTCGTGGCAATGCCGCCTTCCCAGTCCTCGCTTCTGCCACCACCACCGCCACTGCCAGCAGTAGCAGTGCAATCAAGCGCACACACAGGGAATGGGACTTGCAGCCTGACATACAGGGTGATCAACTATACCCACCTCCTGACTTCTCCCCTCCCAGAGCTGCTAAGAGGGTCCCATCCTCGGGCAGTGCTTTTTAGAAATCTCTTCTTCATGTCGCTTGTGAATAATTGTGTCTGTATCTAGTTCACACATCTGTGCGCAATCCTGTTCCATTGCATTCGCAATCTGTGCATGCCTCGCTGCTGTGATTCACATCCACTGACTGATGTGGACTCCTCTTTTGTTTGTCACCTCTCCTCTCATTTCCAGTCCTTCTGGCCAATTGTGCTTACTGATGTCAGCACTTGGGCCCAGGCCTATACTATGTGACTCGGTAAGTCAGCCAACTGGAGGGTTGGAGGAAGCCAAGGCCCTGTGGGATGTGCAGACACCACGGGAGAATTGGGTTCTCTTGCTTGATATTGCATGTAACAATATGGGCTAATGTTGTTTTGAGTTCGACCGCGACAAAGAAACAACCAAGGCTAGCAAATCAACCCGGGTTGTGTATGGGGATTAGTAAGACTGGGGATATCAGGCATGTCGGCCATATCCATATGGGGACTATTCGGGCGAGGTTGAGGTGAACTGATGCTTTGTGCCTTCCTCACCCAGGTCTGCAAATCGGAATGGATCAAACACCTCTCAGATTCCATACGGTGTGTCACCACAATGAGGTACTTGCTATAAGACCTGTGTTGATCCAAGTTTTGCGCATCTTGCCCACGATGTTTCGACCATCCCTTCTTCCCGACAATACTATCAACTTCTTCGGGAAGGAGTCATACATACTAAGCATTCGCTGCTAGGTTGTACAGTGCATGTGTGAAAGCATGAAATGCGGTATGACCGAAGGACAACTAGGTCATGAAGTCGCACATACGTATTTATTGCAGCAAATGAGGTGAACGCTGCACACCCCAGAGACGACGGCATGCATGCATGTGAATGGCGGCAAGGTTAGTTGCCAGCACCCGGTTGTTAGTGCCTCAACCACCGGACTGCCTTCATCCACCAGCCTGCCATAACAAGGGGTCGTGTTATAAAGAGAGAAAGGTTGATTGGGATGCCCCAAAAGAATGAGACTGACCAGCTGGTTTCTCAGTCTGACTCCTCCAAGTATTTTCGTCACTTCTCACACCTCATGTCTTTAGGGGCATTCGTAATAAAATGGGTGGCTAGGCTAACAAGAGGATGAGAACATTCCGCTGACAGCTGATCGGCTGGGATGCACAGTTTCAGAAATTTCTGGGAAAAGCCGATCAGAAGACTGCCTATGACAGCATCGATAGTATATTGGATATTGAGAGCAACACAGATCTAGGTTGTGACCTGAAACCACTTGAAAACACATACTGGAAGACCAATGATGATCTGTTGGACAGCAGCCAAATGCGGAATACTGTTCCACTGGTATATCATCCAGCATGAGCTACCTGTTTTGAACACCGGAAACAGGTCAGCATCGCCCGTAAAGTCCAAAATTTCACCGAACACTGTAATGAACTCATCCTGCAACTTGGGATAGAAGACCCCAGTACTACAAGTGGGCTTTGAGCGTATTACCACCATGTAATAGGGGTTGTCGTGAACTTCGGATGTGAACTGAATTCTCACTCCATTCGTAGTATAAAACCGGTAAGGTATGATATCTTTTCAGGCCCTCTGAGGGAAAGCATCACTCCCTGTTGCAGAATTCAACTTTAAATGTGGGAGTATGCCGGAACTGCAAGGAAATCGCGAGGTGCTCAGAGCTTATATATATGCCACCAACACCCCACATGCCAGGTACTGCAAGTTTCGTTCTCGTTGATTTGTCTGCACTGGCCCCAGAGTGGTCTAGTCTCGAAGTTCTGAAGGGTCAGGAAAGACCCCGCTTATCTGGAACCCATTGCGCGTACACATGGTATCATAAGCACTTTTCATCCATGGAGGTATGATACCTCTGCTATTTCAGGTATTCTTCCAAACTACCGCATACTCGGTTTCCCTTTTGGCCTGATCTGACCCTTTCCTGACCTGCAGCTCAGCCTCCCTGGTGCCTTCTTGCCCTCCCATGGTACTTTTCAGGTTCGTGAGGTGGCTCTGTGGGCCCATCAGGATAACGCTCGTTGTGACCAGTTGTGTCCCTAGGGTCGGGTCTTCAATTGTAGCTAACACCAATGTCAAAGTCATGTTCAAAAAGCGGGCCCGCGAGGACGGGAAACATTAACTTGGCTGTTCCCCTTGACACCAATGAAGAATATCACACATGTGTTAGCTCCCTTTCCATGGTTGTTGCTCTCACGAGGTCAGTCACAGTCCTCAATCCCCTCTCCGACGGTTTGGGTCTGAGCGGCGAGGAACCGAGACAGTGTGGTCCAGTTGCCAGCTCGGCCTTCAATTCTACCAAGTGACAGGATACGCAGAAAGTATATTACACGGCACAACACCGGTGGGGTAAAACCTTGTGACGTCAATGTAATTCATTCAGATCCAGAACTGCCTTCACCGTCTTTGAGCGGGTGATCAGCACCCATAAAGAGAGGAGGGAGCCAAGAAAACCTCGGTGAACTCACCACTTGCAATATCATCTTCATCGAGGAAATTGTTTATTTGTCGCACAGGTGGAGTCGTCAATGAGATTACTTCCGTATCGTCCGGACAGTAAATTTTTGCAAGGTCGTTTGGTGTCTGACGTGTCTTATTGGTCAACCGGATGCTGGTGCGGTCCGTCGAGAAATAAGGAAATGTTCAGGGTATATGTCAGAGCACACCATGCAAGTGACGAGAATCGGAAGTACATACGATTTGACGGCACCGGCAGTCTCGACAAGAGCTGATACGATCTTATGACGAGTATCGCGATCTTGGAGCTGAACGGCGAGGTGGAGAGGCGTGTCCCCTCTGTGAAACTGGGGATCGACGTCGCAGCCATTGGATTCGATAAGGAGGTTGATGTGCTCGACAGAACCGCTCAGAACTCCATGATAGAGGATAGACCATGAAAGCGAGAGACACAAGATGAGGCACCACCCGATCCGACCGTGTGCATTGAGTAAGATAATGTGGAGAGGTTGTGACGGGTTACATACGCGAGATGGAGAGCTGAGGAGAGACGGAATATCAGAACTAGATCGATGATAGCATAGAACAGGGTCGCAAACGCGTATTTCCTGACCTACACATCCCGAGCAAATGCTAAGCGTGCTTCACTCAGTTGGGGCCCAGGAGAGAGGACGTACAAGTCGGTGCAGTTGATATCGAAAAGAAAGCTGTCTTCATCTACTGGGTCTCTGTATTCAGCGCTGAATAATAGTTTCTCAACATTCTCTTCTTGTCGGGCCGCTGCTAGCAGCTGCTTATCCATGAACATGATCGATCAGACGCTTGCGAACACAAATGTGATGGCTGGGTAGTGCTTACTGAGGAGCTTCCGTTGCTCGTTATCCACGGCCATTGCGGAAATAGATTAATAATGAGCGTTAGAGATATGTAGCTGAGAATGGGGTGAAGGCGAGAGTGCGAGCCATTTTCTGAGCCTTAGGATTATTCTTGGACTGCCACCATAAGCGGTGCATTGGGACAAGCCACACTCCTGTGCAAAACCCAATAATTGGGCGACCGAAATGGCTCTTTAGGCCTCACCACCTCGACCAATTTGAAGGATGGTGAGGATAGTAGGTAGATTCTCGGCGATGGCCCTCGATGAACACGGCGATGACGCTGTGGGTGGACGGCACCTTGACAAACCGAGTCTCCATTCCCAGGAAATCATATCCGAAGGCCCTGCATCTATCGTCACTCACATCGAGTCTAAACTACCAGACAGTCCTCTGTTCATCACAGTCAAGACGTCCTCCACAGCACATGCCAACGAACCTCATGACATCATCAAGGAAGTCTGTCTACTTGTTTCGCTCCCGCATATCAACGTACGTTGTCTCGTCTTTGAATTCTACATCCTAACTTGATCTTTGCGTCCCAGATCATCCCGCTGATCAGGCAATAGCTATCCCAAGGATCCAAACAGCTGAGCTATTGGATGCCATACATCCTCTACTCTCTCGATGAGCTCCTCCAATCCTCCACATTCTCCTCACACCCGATCGTCTCGTTTGGGAACCTTACATCGCCCTCGCGTACCCCATGCGAAGTCCAATTCATCGTCCTTGCCAAATCGATACTCTTTCAAATCCTTTGTGGAGTGAGCTACCTCCACAGCGAACACGTCCAGATCGCACACCGGGATATCAGGCCACTGGGCACGTCCTGTTGACTGCTTCAGGGCGTGTACAACTCATCGACTTTGGGATCGCCTTCTGGGTGGGCGAAGATGGCTCTGGAAAGCCAAAGATTTGTCGCCCGAATCTACGACACGAATGTACTTCGAGGTGTCGACGGGGGACATGACATTCCTCTTCTGAGCATCCGACAGTTCCTTGTGAGCACTGATGCACTCTTCTTTCCTACGCGTATACACCCAGCTACTACCGCGCCCCAGAACTACTTGTTGGTCCGTGGACGTACGATGCATTCGCAATCGACGTGTGGTGTCTTGGCATCACTATTTCCGATTTTTTTACTTCTCTCCGGTTACAATCCGACGAGGACGACCAGGATCCCTCTCTTCTGATATTCGAATGCACCTCCGATTCCGAGTCGAGCGCCGAACCGCAGTCACCCACACCCCTAGCGCCTTTCGTCATACCACGAAGAATGTACTCACGTTCAGGCATACCAACAGGTCGTTGGACACGAACGAGTCTCTTTGATGGAACCCGCGGCGGGATTGGGCTCGCGTGGAGTATATTTAGGGTGCGCGGTACACCCAATGAAGATACGCGGCCAGTATGTCAACTCGTTCCTTGTTGCCTGCCCCGTCCCCTCCATATATCTTATGACCTCATTTGCCTGTTCGCCTTGCGTTTTCCTTCCCCTTTATCGGTTTGGTGTAGTCGTTTCTCACCCTCCCGGATGCAAACAAACTGCCGTTTGTCAACGTCAACGCAATGGACCTGTCATCGTTCCTCTCGAATTTACCTCCATCGACGACGAGTATTCCCCTCGACACACGCACACACACCCGCCACCGACCCGGCTCCTTCCCCACTCGACCTCGTCCACCGTTTCCTCGTATACAAAATGTCTCGGCGACTCTGTCCCTCGGGAGCCCTTCGTCATCCCTGGTTCAGAGCCGAACCAGGATTGGTGCTACCTGTGGATGATGATTGCACCGAGCAAAGTCCTCCGGGGTTGATGGAAACAGAAACAATGAGACATACGTTCACTTTGGAAGGACGAGCGTGTACGCTAGGGGAGCTGTTGCAGAAGCATGTCACGAACAGGGAGAATTAGGGGGGAGTGTCCGCGTATAGCAGACTGTTCACCAGAGAGGGTATCATTGCAGTAAATGTCACACTATGCAAGCCATCTACCAATACGCGCACAACAAATACGAATAATCGGCGAGGAAAAAACGGAAGACTGAGCGGAAATGCGCACAACAAAGCAACAGAGCAAAGAACTATCCCGCTTTGCAAACGCCATGTTCAGGTGTGTGTCGTGTGGAAGAGGCTGTCACGGACGTCATAGCTTTGGTCGGGACGAGAACATGATTGTCGATGGCAATGCCTGGCAAGGAATCAGTCGCAGAGGCAGAACAGGAGTGAAAGCGTACTTTGGGTCACATTTGCAGCTTTATATATCCCGATCGGTCGATGGTTCGGCTCGGACATATCGTTGCTGTCATACCATGCTCAGGCCCGGGCAGAAGATGGGAATGACAGGGAGCATCCAACATACCTCAATGAGATGATAATGAATTACGCATTCTTGGTCCGGTCTTTGATATAATTGGCGACGATGGACACGTTCCGGAAATCAAGCGCAGCATCGATTTTGTCCATAAAGTAAAGAGGAGTAGGCTATACGAGAATGAGCAACCAGGGAAATCTTAAGGGTGTACATGGGTGTGAATCCTACCTTGAAGGCATGGAGCGGAAACACGAGGGCCAGAGAACTCAGTGTCTAAGGATCACATTGTACTTTATTCTCTCGCAGCATCGGGAAATGACATGACACACCTTTCCGCCACCACAGTGTCAGATTCGAGATGTTTTTCCAGTTCTTCTTGGGTGGCATCACACTAAAGATGATACCCTTCGAGAATGGATCCATGCTGTCGACTAGTTCTAGTTCTGCATTGCCTCCCAGAGTAATCATCTAACACTGTAATGAGCTGCATGCATGTACTCTCTCCGGAAGTAAATCAAAACACGAACCTGGTACATCTCCTTCAGCTTCAAGGAAATCAAACTGAAGCCCGCGCGCGCCATGAACTCATTCAAACGCTGTTTCCTGAGATTACCATATTCCTGTTTCTGTGCATCGTACGCGTCAGTGATCTGATCGAGGTCTTTGGCACAGCGAAGGAACGCATCTTCCGTGTCCACCTTGGAGTAGTTTCAGGAGAGCAGCTTGACTACAACCTTGACATACTCAATCGGTGTCCACCAAGCCATGTCCACCACTCCAAATGGGCCGGCAAGGACGATGTTCGCACCACGCCCCTCAGCCAGTGTACCCTCCGCAACACAGGTATTTGAGCCTCTGGCGAAATCCGTGTTGAGCTACTATAACATATTTGCCTATTTTGCTGCCTTCTCCCTCACCTCCACTACACTCCTGGCTAGCAGAGATAATACGAGCTTCCTTCTTCGACTCTTCCAGCCTAGTACATGGGTCAACGCTTCGCTAACATGGCTCGTTGGCGTCCTACCCATTATACTGGTTTGAAAAGTCTTTTCGACGCGTAGGTCACCATCGTGGCCGACTGCGTCTGCTTACCTCCGCTTTTAGCTATCCCCAAGCCCACTACTTCTCCGTCGAAAACGATGTCGACTGCACTTGTGAAGACAAAAATGCGTCGATGAATAGCAATTTACACCATGTCCTCACTTTTACTCTTACCACTCAAACTCGTTCATACGTGGTCTCAATGCGAAGATGATCATCTCAACATTTCATAAAGTCGAGGTACGTGTCATCTCAACGCTCAAATGCTATGGCTCGTAATCCTGTTGCATAGGAAACATCCTTATTATATCAACGGCCGATTCATTTTTCTCGTATTGGCGCAAGTATGGTTGTAGATCAGCTTTGCACTTCGGAATATCATGCTCGAGTGCTTCGCCTTTCGCTGAGCAAATGTATCACCTTCATCGAATGCGGTGGGTCTTCTTCACCTGAAGTATTGTCGATACCTCTGAACACGGAATGCGCAGGCTTTTGTTCCAAAGAAACTTCGTTATGCTTCTACTCACTCGCATGCTCTTCACGTGTTTGTCATTCACAACTTATAATCTTGCGTCCAGGGTGGTACGGTTGGCTCTCTTACCGATCCTTCTCGGAATGCCTCTTGTCCGATCTGTTTTCTAGCTATTCACCGGCCACTTACATAATAAGAGGTTCTTGGATGTTGACCTTGTCGTTACAGCACTTCTCCCTTGAATTGCGCACGTTCACCCTTGGAGTGTCTATGCTGGCCAGGTGGGAATTCACAGAAGCTCTGCTTGATATCTATATTTCCCAGGTATGCCGCCATTTTCCATGCCATTTCATGTGCCAAAGGCTGCGCTAGCCCATCAGAATCGCCTCCACCACTGCAGACCTCAACACGGCGCTCATTTCTGGCATCATGTCTGCTAGTCCATTGTACCTCCACTTTGCTTATACTGAGTTGCGTGATGTTGCAACCGCCCAAAGTGCTGCCAGTGCTTCTCGTCGAACAGCTCTGTTCACTGACTAACAATTCAGCCTGAGTCTGCGGAGCGTTTTGGCACGCAAATCACTTTTGCGTCTAGGCCACAACTATCAAACATTCCTTCGTAGAGGTGTACCCGCCCCTGCCGACCCACCCGCGCCCAGTGCTCCCCCGAAAACTTTGCAACCACCGTCGACGCTGCTGCTATGAAAGCCGATCTTGAAAGCCCCACCACAGTCCCCCATTTCAAAGGTGCTGGATGCATTTGCGTCCGATTCAGACTATTCCGAGGCTACTGATGCAGCGGCTTCCAGGTGGGCACGCGAATCATGGAAGCACCGGTTCCCGAACTCTTTCGCTCTGCATCCTCACCACCTGCTGCCACCGCAGCTCTGCAGACAGCGGTGGCAGGTGCTACAATTCTACCACCAAGTGTGATCGGTGCCTATATCTCGTGTCTGAAGATGCAGTGCCAGAGTTTGGTCATCAAGTTTTTACCATCGTGGTGTAGGGGTCTGTTTGAGCGATGGGGCGCATGGTGGACGAGAGATCGCGTCAACAAGGTCACAGAAAAGTGCCTTCCGAATCCAGATCCCAATGTGCTCATCGTCGAAGGGGCGCTTATGAAGAAACATGAACATGCTGGGTGATCGGATTGCTTGCGCCAACCACAGTACTCGCTGGTCTTGTCTGTGCTTCGCTGGCCGAGGACCGCTATGGCATGGTCCAATGGGATATTCCACGCATCCTGGAAACTTTCTTGTCGTTCTTAACCGCTCTGGAGGAGCATCACGTCGAGGTGACCCAACTCTACGTGCCCCTCACACCGGATGAGATCATCCAAGGGGACTGGAACGTCCTTAGAGAGAAGGAACACATCAGACTTGAGGTTGCGAAAGCCATGGAGGTGATTGATATCGTTACTGGTGGTACGCCCTCTTTGCGCTGCACTGTCCTGCATGGCTGATCGTGTTACTCCTTGCACCTAGCGTTGAAGTCGGGTGTTGCTGATATTGTGCGGACATTTGGGAGAAGCTCGTTGCGTTCAAATTCCCGCCCAGAACCGCCAAGAAGCTCCAGTCATTTGTAAATTACGCATGATGGGGAGGAGGGTTTGTGCTCCGCATAAACAATAACGCGTCACCCTTTCGGCAGACCTGCACTTAGCCTCATGCTGAGCCATGCGGCCCCACAAAGGTGCATAACATAGGAAACATATGCACTCGTTCCAAGACATGCCTGTCTACATGAGATGTCAGGACGAGCATCATTAATCAACAAAGGCGCTGGTGTCTGAGTCGGCAGAGAGGGGTGTGTCCTGGGCCTCACCATCGCTGTCTAGTAGACAGGATTTGCGCGCGGTTGCCTGGAAGCTCGTGGACATACATCACTAGGTGACATGCAATAACCTTTACAATGATCATGTGGCACCCGAGGTCAGCCAAATAAGACATTCGACATCAAAAGATGTCGGCTTTGAATGGTGACAATGATTGGTGTGTAAGTTTGGGAGTTCCTCTGTCGAACCTGCCTATCTTTTTTTTTCCGGCAGACTTTTCTAGGCTTTCCATACTCATGGGAATGTCACATGTGCCACTGCCAGCGAGAGTGTCGTTTGTAACAGCGACAACGATCGCGTTACCTCCAACAATACGGACACAACTTTACTGGAGAGTTCCTTGCCCTCCGATATGCCATCAAATCTAGGTGCCCATCATCTCAGTCATGGCAAACCCGCCCCGACCCTCCTCGCAGTGACACTCCTTGCCCTTACCCCCACCATCACCCTCCCAAAACTGTTGCCGACACGCTATGCCAAACCAGGCATTTTCAACCTGTCACCTGCCACCGATGTGCACACCCTTGAAGCCATCCATCTCTCTTGGTTACTTCGCGATGCTCCTGGTGCAGAGCACATACGACAGGCCCGTGAGAGCGGCTTGACTGTGGGCTTCGTGAGTGTGACAGAGTGAAAAAGCATTGTGGAAATGGTTGGAGGGGAAGGTCGCAGATTTGGAATGGATGAGGCTGTTGATGCGGTGACTTTACTCCTTGACTTCCCGTCCCAAATTTGCCTTGGCTGGCAGTCTCGTTTCTGGTTTTCGTTGTGGTTAGAGTCGACGACGCTGCCTGGTACACCCCCGCGGCGCGGAGGGACAAACGTAGCACCGTCCGCTACGCCGCGGCCCAAACGTACCCCTCATTATTCGCATCCATCCGACACCACGTCGCCTACCAAACGGCAGTATGTCACCGACGCACAAGACATGGATGTTGTCAAGCGAATAAAATGTGACAAAGCCGAGCTGCGGGACAGAAATATGGTTTTGAGGGGTACTAAGCCTGGTGTAGGTCCCGACCCTTTCCTTTCGCAGCGAGTTATATGATACCGCATATTGATGCTATGCCTCTAGAACTTTTCTGCTCTCCATGTTGGAGATCACGCCGTAGATAGTATATTCTCTTCCTTTCCTTACTACCATTCGACCTACACTCGTTACATTACCATATTTAGACATCGCTATTTCCCACATCGTACGGTACAATCCCTCTCCTCCAGTCATTCATACGACCGACTGGAGGTGAGTATCTAGACGCTCGTTACCACTCGTATACCCGTACTTATGCTGTACAGGACCTAACGGTCCGATTCTCTAGCTCGCGCCCCGTTCACTCACACTTCATGCCAGTTTCATTGAATGCTTGAAGAAACCCTGAGACATCAAACAGGGGAGCGTTCTCGCTCCCGCACCATCCGCTGGTCCGTCCAGGTAAGCGCGTAAAGCCGGTACGTCCCACTCTAAACGCCATATTTATTCCTCCACCTTGATTATTTTTGACAGAAAGCATGTTCTCAACAATCATGATCTTGTCATCACCCACGGCGCTAGTTACAATGCACAACATGGAATGATTATTGCAAGAAGAGGTGTACGTTCACACTTCTCTTTTTACCTCTATTTTTCTTCGCACTTCCCCCCTTCACGCACAAGGCGCTCATCTTGTCTATTCAGCTTCAAGCCTTTCGACCACCACACGGGAACGTGCGGCTGCAGCCCACAACCCCCGCGCCAAAGATTGACTGACGACGCGACCCAGTCACCACCTCTGACTTTTTCCTCTTCCACCAACCCATCCTCCACCATGGCGTCCGCGGCTTCCCATGGTATTGGTGGCGGGACGGTCCGGAAGGTACTTTGTCGCTGATAGTACGGACGCACTCCCGAATTTCGTGAAGGATGCGCGGGTGAGAGTCGTGTATGTGACGACGACGGGCCAAGTGTGGCAGTCCCGACCATACACGTAGAATGAACCACGAACACTGTTTCATCACGGTGCGTCGCTGCCGCATCGTCTTCCTGTCTCCTCGTCGCAGCGGGGTAGTAGATGACTGATGCTTTGGTTTTCCTTGAGGGGTGATTCAGTCAAGGGGATATACTTTATGTGGGCCAATGATCCGCCCAATGCAAATATCAAAGACTGAAATGTGACAGAGCTGAAGGTGAGCTATTATTACCTTTTTCTCCATTGATTTGACTGCTGATGTTATGTGTCACACGCTCAGATCGACCCCCACCGAAGACACGTTGACAAGTCGGTGGTAGCTCATTTCTGGAAAATCATCGATGACTGGACCCTCACCAACAAATCGTATCTCCCTCGCTTGCGGATGCTAAATTCTATCTTATCATGTCAGCGAAACACAAGGACGGTATGCCACTGTCAACCACTGGGCTATCCACACTGGCTGGCCCCTCGTCGGTGCCCCAACCAAAGACACTGGTTGTGCCCCCTGTGCCCCCGAACGTAACCCACAGCATGACTCCGAGCGCGCACCCTCCCCAGTCTCTTTTTGCGACACGCACAGGAAATGCAGCGTCCGCCGCAGCATCCCTCTTTGCCAACGCGCAACCCCAACCACGTCCGTCTTTGCAACTGTCCAACTGTCGCCCATAGTATCACCAGCGCCACTGCCTCCGTCGTCCTCGTCCTCGTTATTGCAAGCCCTCGGTCACACGCTGAGCCAGGGCCAAGTGAGCCACGGCACCGGTCAGGCACCGCTAAGTCTAAATCCGCCGACACAATTTCTACCCGCACAAGAAGTGCAGCGGGTCCTGGGGGCTTGGCGAGCACCCTGATCCGAGTGCGATCGCGCGCGCCAGTCTCGCACAGATGAACGAGATGTCTCGGCGTGCCGAGAGCGGCTCGTCCTTTCAGTCAAGTGCAGCTGCGAGGTCGCCGTTGTCGAATGGGACAGATGTGACTGCCAGCCTGGGCCGACACGCGCTGTCGCAAATATCCCAGATGCATCTCCAGATGGACAGTCCTCAGACGTCGGCGGGCGATGAGCCGTTTATACTCCCACCAGATGTATGGGAACCGCCTGCGCAGAATGCGCATGAGGGGTTGCAGGTGTTTACGCTTGGGCATCTGTTGCCCCGGAGTAACGCCGAAGACGGGAATGGGAATTGGACATTTCCCGGGGAGGAGGGTACCGCTGGATCCGGCTCCGGGTCGACCGCGGGCGTGGGTGGTGGTGTTGGCGGAGAGGACGAGGGGTATGGGAAGGAGGAGAGCCTGGGGCCGGAGGAAGTCGTGCAACCGACGCCGACAAACCTGTCGAGCGGCTCGTCCTCGTCATCCTCTCCTTCGACGTCCTCGTCGTCCCCCGGCGGTGAGTCGGCGATTGAGCAGCAAGTTTTTACAGGTGTTTGGGTGCGCGATCGACGTGGTTGTGGATGGGGTCAGCGCTGTGACCAAGATGAATTTGGAAAAATATGACTTGGTATTGATGGTGCGTCGCGCTTCGTCGTCAATACTACTGATTGACTCCTTTTGATAAGGACATTGTGATGCCCAAGATGGATGGCATATCGGCCACATCATTGATAAGGCAGTTTGATCATATGACGCCCATCATCTCCATGACGAGCAATTCGAAACCAGGTGAGATTATTCATCTGGGATGAACGATATCCTTCCGAAGCCGTTTATGAAGGAGGGCTTGATGGGCATGCTCGAGGTGCGTCGGGCGATCGAGGGCCCATGCATTCAGGTGCTGACAGCTTGGTTCAGAAACACCTGATGCACCTCAAGGTGATTCAGCAGATGTCCAAGGTGCAGAGGTCTCCGGTGAGCGTACCGCCGTTGTCGGACACGGGCGTCAACGAGGCGCTCGCGGTGGGCACTGCTGCTGCTGCTGTGTTCTCATCCACGATCCCGAGTTATGACGACGACGGACGGATCAATCCGTTGGCAGGCATGGGTCTTTCTGATGAGCGCTACCAAGCGATTCTCAAGGACCTCGTGAGCAACGAGAACCTGATGGACGTCACGGGTGGTGCCGGTGCTGGTGGTGGTGGGAGTGGTGGCGGTGGTGGTGTGCCAGAGGGGTTCGAGGCGCTAATGGATTGAGTCCCCCGCGTACGTCGTTTCCGGTGATCTTTTTCGTCCTTTTTTTCGCTGGGGCCGGGGAGGGGGAGGCTGTCAATCGATTGGATCCAATCACGTACCCATCTTGGGTGCGTACGGTACGCGATCCTCGTCGACGCCGTGCCCCAAATGTCTTTTTTTTTCTTTTTTATCCGCGCGCTTCTTTCAAAAGAAAAGAACGCACCGTTGTGGAGGGACAATGTCTTGCATCGCGCATTGAGAACATCGACCTTTACGCCCCTCCCTTGTATTCTTTCTTTCTTTATTTTTTACGTCGAGTGTGTAGGACTGTTTACCCTATATGAATGTAAGCTCACGCGTCGACTAATCATGGCATTTTTTTTTTTTCGAGTATGTATGTGTACATGGGGGGTTCAACGAGGCTTAGTGAATTCGAGTAGCAATCAACGCGACACCAGAAAAAAAAAACGAAAGGGGACATGTGTGAACGAAGCGCGCGCGCGATTAAGCAGGCCATTCGACCTGGGCGTGGTACAACGCGGCATATGCCCCATTCGCGCGAACCAGTTCAGCATGCGTGCCACATTCGACGACCCGCCCGTCCTGAACGCATCTACCATCCATCAGTCACGCGCGCGCATGTGGTTGGGAGGGCGAAACATGAACGTACAGGATCCGGTCAACGTCCCGGACAAGATGGTAAAACCGGTGCGTCACAAAGAGGATCATCTTGCCCGTGCGCACCTTGTGAAACGCGCTCAGAATGTCGCGTTCGGCGATCGGGCCTAGTGCGGACGTTGCTTCGTCGACGACGAGGCACGTCGTGCGGTGATGGATCCGCATAAACGTACGTGCCCTGATGGGTGCCCACGTACACGTCAGCTGGGATGTGTTTGGCATACGCATGCCGCAAAAAAGAGAGAGTTTTGGACTTACGTGGCCAGACGCTGCTTCTTGCCGCCTGTGGTGGGTGAGTTCTGAATGGGCACCATTTTTTTCCCCCTAGGAACACGCACCTGATATCGACACCAGACGCGGTGCGTGGCGAGCCAGTTCCTCCCTCAGTGCCTCGGATGGGTACCCGTGCATGCCTTCGAGCCATCCAATGTTGACACCAAACGAGGGCTGAAGCCGCGCGTCATACGCATCGCTCAGCTTCGATATCTACTCGGAACAACCACCCATCCGCGCCGCCGCCTCGACGTGTGCTTGCTCGACGTTCAACGTCGACAGCAGACCGAACGCGACGTTTTCCCTCACGGTCACAGGATAGATGACCGGGGACTGCGACTGGAACGTCATCGCGGCGCGGAGTTGGTCCATGTTGTAGTGCACGAGGGGCACGTCGTCGATCAAAATGTCCCCCATGGCCGGATCGAAGAGCCGCGCCAATAGTTTGAGCATGGACGATTGCCCACTCCCGTTGGTGCCCACGACGAGGATGAGCTCGCCGGGCTGGATATCAAAGGAAACGTCGTGGAGTGCATCGCGATCCCTTCCTGGATATCGTAATGAAACGTGTCTTGGCGCGCAGAAGCGTATATGAGAGCGATCATATACACGATGTCCATGAGGAGTGCCACGTTACCTGAAAGAGATCTTCATGCCTACGTCATAAGACCTATCGGTTGGATGAGGGTAGGGTTCTGTACCCCGTACCATTGCGCTCTGGTAGTTGATGGCATCGTACAGTCGCTTGGCTTGCGAGCAGATATCCTCCAGGGACGGCATCAACTCAGTAAACTCTCCTATGCTCAGCGAAATAGATTTGCTGGCTTGCTGCAACAAGGCCATCGTAGCGATGGACGACAGAGATATATACGTCAGGGGCGCCAGTGTATAGATAACCTGAAAAAATTCCGCTCAGAAGCCAAAGAGAAGGAAGAACGAGTCACCATTGGGGAATCCAAGGTAACGTCCGCCAGGAAATCCAAGTGCCAATCCCTCTGGAGCCCGGCGCACCAGGGGGTTGGATCTACAACATCAATATCCCCCAACAGCTCCGCAAATTTATTATATTCTATACGCGGAATGGGCAACGAAGATGGAGGGGCGTCACACGTACCAGCCTCGATAGAGCTTGCCATCCCATCTAGCACAAGATCGGCTCTGTATTGAGTCGAGAAAGCTAGGCTGAAAAGGGCTTTCATTCTATGGAAGTGCGAGTTGTTGGGCCAGTAGACTTATGCTGATCCAAAACTGTGAGTCGAAAAACAACAGGGTCATAATCAAACGAACCTGAACAGCCAATAGTATTCGATGGAGCCAGCCACCGAACGAGTCCGCGTGCGACACAGAAAAACAATAACACCTCCTATTAGGACTTCGCTTACAAGAGATGGCATATAGCAGTACGGACGCTTGAGAGGTCACGGCAAGGGTGCATTGCGTAAACTGACCCAGTTGCTTCAGAAAAGTGCCGCCTGGAAACTCGGCGGCGAATTGTCCTGTGACAGGAAAGGAGTACAAGTCTAGTAATGTGTTAGTTACTTGGAATTTCCCAAGCACAAGGCGTACCCTGCATGGAGAGTAGATCGACTCTCAGACTCGCTAAAAGTGAGAGGGTTGTCAGTGAGGTACGATAACCGAATAAATGACTTTACCGCGTATCAGCTGGGGCATAAAGTGTGACCCAAACCGCTTGGCCAAAGCTTCCAGGGACCGAGCACTGGGTATAGAGTCAAGGAATAGATACGTGATTCTTCCGAAACACTTACTGTATATGCACAGCAGCGGCGTTGACCATAGCGCAAGAAATCCAGGAGGCGGCGAGAGATAGATACACCTTTGGAGATGGTGTTTCATCCGCAAAAATACTCCCGAGCTGCAAAGATGAATGAAATACTGAGTGTGGACATGACGAGCGGAACCTACCCCATCGAACAAGACACAGGACCAGTAAAGATTAATTGCCAGGTAAATACCCCGCCAGATGGTAGTTGCCATGTACGCAGCGAATTCTACTGGCGCAAGCTTGATAGCATCGGCAAGCTGTCTTATCATGTAGGGCATTTTCTTACCGATAACTTGAAACCAATCCAACAGCGAGTATATGCGGCGGAGTTGTGTCTTCGTACGTCAGGGTGCATACACCATACCGACGATACCGGAATCGACCACGCGAGGCCTTTCCGGACAGCACGTTCATCTTCCTGCGTGCACACTTTATCGCGGCATGCTGTGTGGAGACAGTAAGGAACTGGATCTGCACTGAAATCAGCTACGTATTTATACCCTCCGGATGACACTCGGACTCCAATGTACCCGGTTCCGCTGCAGCCGCTGGCACAGAGTCGTGAGTAATAACAAACGTAGACACACCCTTCGTCACCATTTGTGGGCGTCCATCTAGTCTGTCTCGTCAAATCAATCTAGAAGACGCCCACTGTTCAAATCGGCATGGCAATGAAAACCGTGACCAAGGAAGCGAAAGACTCAGAACGCCTCCTGCATCATATTAGACGGCAGCGTCTTACGTTACTGGCCCTGCCATCGTTTGGTGGACAGCGCAGCTAAGTGAGACACGCACGCATGTGTGGTACCGCTGGAAAACTCCGAAAGAGGCCCTGGATGCGGCGATGGTTGAACCGACTAACGCATCACCATCCGCATCACTGCGCTATGATATGCATACGGTAGAGCCGGTGGCACGACGGCTTGATGGCGACGCCGTTCGACTGAAAGTCGTTTTCGCAGACTGTCTGAAAGTGGCAGATACAGCATGTGGACCCATGGTGAATGGGTGACGTGTAACCTCGAGCTGATACCGACTCGGATATAAGGGAGTTCGCGCCCACAATCAAGCTGTGTCATGAGAGGCATCGTCAAATTTTGGCGGGGTTGGAAATCATACAACTACGCAGTCAGAAATGGTCGGTGGCCAAACTAACCTAACATTGATCGGGTACTATAAGCCCTTATAAGAAATCCTAGGTTCTCGTGATGTGACTGGATGACAGACTCTGTGGACTCTGACTGAACACCGGCAGGCGACCGCACACCAAAAAGGACTGCGACGGACTACGACAGACTACGACGGACGCTGTGAAACACCGCCGGACTGTGATAGACTGCAGACGGACTACGACAGACTCCCTACAACGCCGCCGGACCGCTGTAGTTTAATGATTCTTCCCACGATGGATGATGTACAATCGATTACATAAACTTGATTCCCGTTTCAGGGGTCAATCGTCTTCACTTTATTGTTGGTATGTACTGATTATTTTTCAACTGCTGTGATCATATAACCTTCTTTTTTGTTAGATGCCACGACATCTCTGGACATATTGTATTGGATCCGGGGTGCTGACCTCAAACGTCCCTTCCCTATCACACTACCGAATTCGGCATGCCTAGATGTCCTCATAGCCAGGACCCAAGAGCTCTGGCCACCGTTTCAAAATGTGCTCGCCAGTGACATGGAGCTCTACAAGATCTCGCCCAGTGACGAGAATGAGTTGAGAGAGATCCTGGATCATAAGGGAGAGGGCGAGCATATACCTGTGAAGCAAGACGTGGAGGCCGCGTTTGGTGACGTTCCATTCTCTTCAAGGGAATTAGAGGTCGTCATCGAAGAGTCCCGGCAAAGTAAGCGTTGCTACACTCGCAACAGCCTTGCACTGATTGTTAAATCTCAGCGAGAGCTCCGCCATCGGCTCATTATCTTACTGGAGAAGGGGGCACCGTTCAGGCTGCGCGCCAAGTGTTCCTTAATCGCTGCAAACCGGAAAAGCCCTCCAGCACCGGCGCTCCATCATCATTCTCTCGGGATCAGGGTATAGAAAGCAAAGCTATCCCCTGTGGCCGCCCTCACGACATTGAGGACCCTGTTCCCACAACATTGTTATGTTCTGCTTTTGGTCAGTTCATCTAGGACGTCAGGGGCATCCAAACAACACAAGATGACAATCAATTCACCCTGGAACTTGCAAATGCAATGTCGGTCCAGTACAAGCAAGAGACTGAGCAGGCCGATAAGATTCGTGAGGTCTTTAAAAGTTACAGCATCCACCTATCCATAACCAAAACGCATGTATTTGAAACTGATGGTGACCTCTCTGTCAACGGCCATTGTTATGTTATAGTCGAGTTCAAAAACGAAGTTGGGGGTACCTCAGGGGAACCATACTTCCAGAACATAGGCTACTACCTGGAGTCGACAAGATCAACCACAGCTATCATGTACCACTCACCACTGCCTTGTCTTCTCCTGGCCATCTTTGGTTGGTTTTATGTGCCAACACAGCGTCATTCATTCTGACCGTTTTTTGTAGGGCCATATATCGTCTTCGCCTGTGCTGCTTGGAATCGGCATCCGACAGTAGAATTGCTGTCAATGCCCATTGCATTTAACCTTCCCAACCATGATAGCGAAAATCTTCACCTCCTGGCATGATACATGGCTGCGTTTCGCAGAGCCGCTGAGAGGCTGAGGAGCTACTATGATACCTGGCAACAACCGACCTTACGAAGCGTGTCTGCTTCGCAGCTCTTTCCATACCCCATAACTTACACTTCTTTGGTCACCAATACCGAGAAAAACATTGTATACCAGAAGCAGAAACGCGACAAGCATGTCTTTTGCGGATTTGAGAGTTCCGCCAATGTGAATTTGGAAGGTTCTCCCGCTGGTGATCCAATATGCATCAAGTTCGCTTGGAGATACTCATCAGAGGCTCATGCATACTGTGCATCCTTGGGATTCGCTCCCACATTGTGAGGCTTCCAGCAGATTCCTGGTGGCTGGTCCATGGTCATTATGGATGATCTCAGCGGCGAATACGAATCATTATTCGATAAGCCTGTCTCCAGATCGATCGGGCCACTCATAGCAGAGAAACTAACGCAATTCCATGAAGCAGGGTTCGTGCATGGCGATGTTCAGGATGTCAACATTATGGTTTCGAAATCAGACAAGACGAATTTCAAGCTTGTTGACTTCGATTGGGCAGGGAAAGTAGCCGACAAGCCTGAATACCCACCATTTGTGAACAAGGAGGTATGGAGGCCAACTGGTGCGGTCAATGGGCGATGCATTCTTTCGGCACACAATGATGCTATGCTTTCTCGCATCTATCGTGCGGATGACTAATATCTATGTATGGGCAGGAGCAGGAGAATGTGCCACCATGTAGCCGTTACTGGGAGGAAGTGTTGAAATCCTAGGCTTGTAGCCGAGGCTAGTGGATTTCAGCTAGCGTTTAGCTTTCACGTTCTTCTGATCGTTTAGAGTTTCCTGACGTAACAGAACGTTAAACCTTCGCCCTATAGATCTAGACCATGACGTATTGTGACGTCATGATGATGTCACTATGACATCACTGATCTCGGGTAATGCAGGAACGTACTGACGTCATTCTATTACTCATAGCCCTACTATAACCGAGAACACCCTGGTTTAC